>JAVJIF010012688.1:0-129669 GCA_038442645.1 Agave tequilana
TCGTCGACAAGGATATTGTTGGCACTGGTGGCACAATACGAGTTAGAGCTTGATCACCTCGATGTAAAGACCGCCTTTCTCTATGGTGATCTTTTGAGGAAATCTTTATGTCTCAGCCTACGCAGTTCAAGACTGCAGAAAAGGAAAATATGATGTGCAAGTTGAAGAAATCACTTTATGGGCTTAAACAATCGCCAAGGCAGTGGTACAAGCGTTTAGACAGCTTCATTTGAGGCAAGAGGTACACACGAAGCCATTGTGACCCATGAGTTTATTACAACAAGCTACCGATGGAGAGTATATTTATCTGTTGTTGTATCTAAATAATATGCTCATTACTTCTAAAAGTAGATCCTTTATTGATAAATTAAAGAAAGACTTGTCTTTTGAATTTGAGATGAATGATCTTGGTGAAGCAAAGATTGAGAAACACGGAAAAAGTTGCACGCTTTGCTTGACATAGAAGAGGTATTTGAAAACTGTATTACAGAAGTTCAATATCAATGGCAACACAAAGTCTGTAAGTACACTGCTGGACTCCATTTCAAGTTAAAAGTTACTATGTCTCGTACTACTATTGAAAAGCGTAAGTATATGTCTCACTTACCCTGCTAGCGTAGTTGATAGTTTGCTATATACGATAGTGTGTACAAGACCTGATTTGTCATAAGCTATCTCAATAGTTAGTAGATACATGCACGATCCATAGGGATCATTGAAAAATAGTGAAGTGGATTCTATGGTACATCAAAGGTACCATAGATATTGGACCGGTGTTCGAGAAGGATACTACAGGTAAGTAAGAGTGTATCAGATGTGTTGATTCTGATTACGCGAGAGACCTTGACAAGTGTCAGTCCACGACGGGGTATGTATTCACATTGTCCCAAGCACCAGTGAGTTGGCTCTATTTTACAGCCTACTGTCACATTATCTACTATATAGACCGAGTATATGGCCATGAAAGAGGCTATGAAGGAGGCAATTTGACTTCAAGAATTGCTTGATGACTTGAAAATTTATCATGATCTATTGAAAATCAACTGTGACAGTATGAGTGCTATCTATTTGACAAAAAATCAAATATATCATACAAAGACGAAGCACATCGACGTCAGGTTCCACTTTATTCAGGAGATTCTTGATGGGGGTGACATCAGGATAAAAAAGATTCACACGAAGGAGAATCCTGCCGATATGCTTACCAAGGTTGTTCCAAGAGTAAAGTTCGCGCATTACAAGAAGTTATTACATATCTTTCTAGATGCTTGAGTTTAGTTGAGCTCGTCTGGATGAATTACGGATGGCTTGAACTCTCACCGAGGTGGAGAATTGTGGGGAGAGAGGGTAAAAATCTTGTTGGTTGTTTTTTAACCCATTGGATTGGTTGCGGCAGCAGCAACAGTAGAAGACTGGAGTAGAAGATCGCTGTCGACTGGCATGGGTGTTGTTGACAGCAGATATTGGAATATACAGATACAGAGAGTGGAGTTATATAGTCTGTCGACAGCCGTCGAGGCTAGTCGACAATTGTGGCTCAGTCTATCGACTGTCCCCTCATGGCTGTCAACAGTAGACAATCCGAAGCTGGTTATTGTGCAATCTGTCGACAGGCCATCCTGGTTGTCGACAGACAAGTGTTTTTGGCCATTTTCAAATTGAATTTTGAATACGTTTCTGATCCGTTTTCAGTTCCATTGGATTTCTTTTCTTCGTGGGCTCTCTACCTATATAAAGAGAGATATTGTCTCCATTGATTGTAACCTGAATTGATTGATTTGAATAAGATCTCCATCCTTTCTGCCTCGAAAATGTAGGCAATTATCAAAGCTCGTTAAATCTGTATTTTCTCACTTTTTTTCTTACTTGTTTTGTTCTTACTATTTGTGTCTATTTTGTTAAAAAACACTCTTGTATTTTCATGAGACCTCTGATAGCGCACCCAACTCGTTATTTTTTTATTTATGAATTTCCATCAAACATAGCTATGTGGATGATTTTCCAGTGGATGTAGTACGGTGTAATTAAATGCTCTGATAATCGTTCTGTTAGGAGCAGTACTATTAATTACAGTAATAGGATTGATTTTGATGGAATTGAGTGGGAGAGTCCTTGCTTCGCATGAAATAGGTCTAATTAATAGTACTGTACTCTTGCTACTTTTTGATGTGATCTCATTCCATGACATTAGTATGATCTTATTATTAAAGTGTCGGCCAAAAGTTTTAATGCAGATTGTACTTTTATATTTTAACACATGAGAGTTATTGTCCTTTTCATGCGAAGTAAATATGAGTCATGAATATGAATATGAGTTACTCTGATGCCATATCAAACTCTCTACATTTACACATTTACGTTAAAATTTAAAGATTTTAAATAATATCGTTGGGAGTAATATTTCTTATTATTGCACTAGTAACTCTTAAGAATAATGAATACAACATTACTTCTGCATCTGCGCTTAACTTATTAGGGAAGCGTATAAAACTTTTTTCAATTTAAAGTCACGAACATACCCCAATAAATTGCATAACTTTACATGATTTAAAGCTAGGTCATTAAGAATACTTGACAAAAATCCTAATCTCAATTCTAAAAAGGAATTCAACTATACTCTAATCCAAAATCTTAAGCTTAACAAAATCCCAATCTTAATAAATTTTAAAATTGAACCCTATATCTCGTCAAGGTTTACATCATGTGGTGTCTCAAATTGAAGAAAAAAGAGACACTTTTTTCATTTTGTTGAAGCATAGACCGGTGTCGGAACACTAAAGAGACTTCTGGTAACTCACTTTCACTTTTACACTTTTGCCTGTGAGTTTAGCCACATTACAGTGAAGAAGTCACATTAATTTTCCCATCTCAAATCTAATACTATTTTTGGGACAGAAATCTCGTGCCATTGATTATGTTTTTTTTTTTTTTAATCCATCCAGGTATTCGACATCGCTTAGCGAACCCTGGCTAAACTCGTAGGGTCTGTGCATCCTACCCTTAGAAGTTTCCCTACACAGTCTTAAGTAAATCACGAGAATAAATTTTTGGGTCAAATGCTCATCAAGAAATTCGAACCGACAACCTGCTGAAAAGCAAACTCATCTCTAACCAGTCGAGCATCCCTTGAGAATGCCATTGATTATGTTTTAGACGTACAATGATGGTCATAGTTTCCATCTCAGATTCTCAAGCACTTCACATAATTTCAGAGTGCAGGGGACAAAACATGAGACACAAATGCGAGACCACTCTGGTGACTTTAATATTGCCTTTATTATTGCATATATTATGGGGGCTGGAAAGAATCCAAGCAAGCAGTGAAATAAATATATTTTTTTGAGATTTTCCTTTTTAACGTTACCTTTTGTTTTTTTTTTCCTTTCAGAACAAAAACCTCCGGAAGCCCGTAGGCCTCTGTGGCAGGGGCGGCACAGATCAGATTCGGATCAGATGCAATAAGATTTACTTACAAATCTATTATATATATATTCATAGAATCCACTTGAATCTTTAAACCTATACTTTTAAGTGGAACTGGAACTGAAACTGAAACTTTCTTAACTGTAAGTTATAATTAGAATTAAAACTAGAATTATTTAGATTTTCATATAATAGTAGTAGTATTTGGTTATTGAAGTTTGTGTAGGAGTCGGAGATTGAAGAACAAGATATGACTATTTTGTATAAAAAAGCTATATGAAATTGTATGAGAAAATATTAGAATCAATATAACTAAGTTATTGCTTTTCTTCCTCCATATATTCATCTCCTCTCATATTTTCTTTATCGAAAATCAACATGGCGGAGGTTTATGGGTTGATACGGCGCAAAGATGGAGTGTATTGTGAATGTCAGTAGGGGGAGGCTGTAGGGGATGAGACGGCGTTCCGGCTGACATTGCTGCTGAGGATCGGGGCGAGGTCGTTCAAGGACGAGGCGGAGGTGGTGAGGGTGTCTGATGAGGAGTGTGAGAAGGTGGAAGGGTGCCGGCTCGAGGTTGCCCGGCCGTACAATCTTACCTTTTGTGATCAGGTAACTTTGAATTTTTCGGAAACTACCATAAATTATTAGCATTTGCTCAAAAACTTCTTCCTATTTGTGACCACCATAAAATTTAATTCATTTTTTTTTTTTTGCAAAACTACTTTCTATTAGATTGTCATGGAGTTCACGAGCAATTTTACAAACTGAAAACACATGCACATGTCTTGCTCCATAACTACAAAAAAAGCCATATATGCTTTGAGTTTTCAGAGAAACTACGATAAACTATTAGACATTTGTTCCAAACTTTCTTATCTTTTTTTAATTTTTAATCCGTACCTGTCACAAAATTTCTTTTGTTGTTTTACAAATACCTTCCGTTGCACAAATGGCTTCAAGGAAGCCACATATGGACCGAAGGTAGTTTCGTGCAAAAATACGAGAAGATCCTATGGTATTTATAGATAAAAGAAAAGGGTGAATGGAGTTTTGAGCAAATGACTGATATAATTTGCGAATCAAGCTGTTGTTAATTTCAAATTTTGGTCGCACTAGTTGCAGGTGAAGTTGATGAGCTCGACCGACATCTTGGCCTCCCCTCACGGGGCTCAGCTCACCAGCATGTTCTTCATGGACAAGAACAGCAGCGTGATGGAGTTCTTCCCCAGAGGGTGCATGGCTCGAGTTCGCCGGTCCGGGGCAGCATGCCTGCGACTGGATCGCGATCTCATCGGGGATCAGGCATACCGGAACTTGGTGAGCCCATGACGCAGTGTGTTCGACCACATGACAGGAAAAGTAGCGTATTTTGAAGTTCAGAAAAGAAGAAAACACAGACCAATTGTACATACATATGCGTCTCATATACAAACTCAGATGTTTGTCACCTAGTAAGATATCTGCTATCAGTGGCTGCTAGCATAAAGGTGCTCATATTTGTGGTTGTTCATCTTGAGCTGCAGTGCTATGTAATACCTCAGACCTCAAATAATAACCCTAGCCTTCAAGGAGAGTATCTGAATGCAATCACTTGTGATGACATGCCTTTAAGAAATCATAAGAAAGAACTAATCTTGTAAGAACTGGAGGGAAAACTTAAAACTAAATTAGTTTGAGCTGTACGAATTTTGAAATACACCATTATCACAGAATCACGGCCATAAGATATACAATATAGTAGCAAAAACCCCACATTTCCTTACCACTTGGAATCCTCGGAGTTGTAATTCTTTTAGGTAAAATAACAAAGAAGAGGATGTAGTTGGTGGCTTCTAACATAAATACTTTGAGTATGTATTGGGTTCACTATCTCTAGCTCTTTGGATTGTGCTTCAAGTGCAACCCAACCTTCCAGTATTCCTTTCAGCAAAGCACCACGGAGTGCAACATAGTGTGACATAAAATAGATGACATTTTTAACATCACAAGAGAGAGATCTTGGCCCTAATGTTTGAATAAATCCTGCGCAAACACCCGTTACATGCAAAAAAGACATGGTCTTTCAATGTTCTGTCTTACTAGTTTATCACCAGGGTCAGGAATTAGCAATGTTATGAAATTTCTTGCTCGACCAACTCAATGTAAGAAGATATATACAAATAGAAGATCATACTGCAGAGAGGCTATGTATGAGATTTTATCACAGTAGTTCATCGGTGAAAAGTTCAGAGAGAGAGAGAGAGAGAGAGAGAGAGAGAGAGAGAGAGTAGTTGCATCATGCGGCATGATCATTTGGTGCACTCGATTCCCTCCATTTTTACGTATTTTTACTTTCCCCTCGTCTTTCTTCTGTGTTTTTCTTACTGGTATGATCATGTATATGTTTAATAGACGCTTAGAAATTGTTTCAGCACCCCTATTGCTAAATCTTGGGCCTATATATTGAAGTCAACAATATTTTCCATTGTTGTTTTATCTTTTCAATTTTTATCTCAAAAGTACAATCCTTGCATGCAATATTGCATGTTCACTTCGTATTTTTTTCGTTTCTTTCCTTCCTTCTTTTCTCCGCTTCTCTTCTCCCCTGTGGGATCAGATTCAAGCCCAGAATCATTTGTGACTACTGTTAGAAGGCGTTAGGTTGTTGATCCAGTTTTGAAGAATAAAATGAGTACTGCTGCTCACACCTGAGGCAGACACATACGAAGGGAAGGAAAGAAACAGAACTGTGTGTCAAGCACAGATTGCAAAGTCTTGGTGTGGAAATACTAAATAGAGATTTATGAGATATGACCAGTGATTGACTTTAGTCCTGTGCGAGGTTTAAGAGTTTATTTCAATAAGCTTGGTCTCTTCGCGCATCGCATGTGTTCGAGAAATGAAGAAAATAAACCAATGGTGGCAGTTCCCTCAGAATATTTGCAGTTTCCTTGTCATAGTTCTGTTTGAAGCTTGAAATGTGTCGTCAAAAGGTTGAAAAGAACTGACAAAGAGAACAGCATACCGTCAGACATTTTCATCAACAATCTTTGCAAGTTAAGATTGTCGTAGAATTGGGTCCAGCGCAGCATTTATAAAGATGAGTGCAGGAGATAAGCTTACAACAAAGTAAAACGAAACTTGCGTAATGATGCTTAACACGCCACTGCCTCAAGCGGTATGTACCTTTCAAGACTCAAATGAGGTATACAACCAGTAGGAGATAACACAATCATCACCAAAGTAGTAGTACCGTTATCTGGAAATGCCGAAAACAATTGATAATATCAGGAAATCAGCTGAAATTCAAGGAAGCTTTCCTTGGCCATCATGTAACAAATGCAGCGAAAACCACCACATAAAAATTTCATAGACTTGAGGTACCCACCATTGACATAATGGCATGTAACATGCAAGAGAGAGACACATATCCAAGGAAAGGAAAAGGAAAAGAGAAAAAACCCCAAGACCGCATGATTTTATTGTCTACAACATTTAATCCAATTTCACCCAAATATCTCACAAATTTAATTTCTAAAATTTTACCAATCCTATGAGTACAACTAATGCGAAGAAATTTTCTATCATCAACATCAAATGACACAAACATAATGCACAGAGAAGTTCAAAAGCCAGCAACAGCAGCAAGCAAACCGACACAGCCACCAATCTTTAAGGTTGCAAATCATGAACGCCACGGTGAGCTTCCTGTAGAGTCTTCACAGCACTGTCATATGTCACAAAACCCATGAACCAGAATTCATGGTTGTCAACTGACACGATTTGGATATATTTTTCTGCTGTGTTTACTTTGCTTGTTGAAGGATTGACTGATCTGAGCTGATGTAGAGGAATAACCACCTGTTTTCAACCAGGAATATGGGGGGGGGGGGTTTGAGAAGTTAATAAGAGAGATATAACTTTTCCTAAATGTCTCACGCCAGTAGGAAGGAAAGAAACAAAGATTTAATGTTACACATGCAGAAAAATAAGAGAGGAAAAAATATTAAGAAAATAAATATGGGCATATGTCAAACTTTTCATCAAAAGACAGAAAAGGTCAAAAATGGACAAAAGAAACAGCCAGTTCATATATCAAATGTTTAAGAATATTGGAGTTGAATTAGGCCATTATATATTAGTGTTTGGGTTCTGCAATTTGGGTTCAGGTGCAGACCTGTAAGAAATATTTGTCTCTGAGAATGACTCAACAATTGAACATGACATGACTAATGACATGACTAACTCTAGGCCTGACCCCCAACCCCCCACCCGGTGCCCTTCACACACACACACACACACACACACACGAGAGAGAGAGAGAGAGAGAGAGAGAGAGAGAGAGAGAGAGAGAGAGAGCTGCATCATGCAGCATGGCATACTCATCCTTATTTTGTGGTGGTGATGGAAATCCGACCTTCGAAAGGATGAATTTTAGAACAGTTCAACAGCATGAATAAATCCGTCCTTGGTAAGGCCGGACTTTTGTAACACACCTCCAACAGCGACACGTCACGCTGGCGTCCAAGTCTACCATTGGCCGACGTGACACCAACTTAGTGCGTAAGAGGTCGGTTTTTTGAAATATTTTTGGGACAGGTTGTTTTTATAATTATTTTTTAAAAAAAGATTAATTCAAAAATTTGTCCTTATCTTTATTACGAATAGGTTAAATTCCAAGAATCGTGTTTTCATTATGTATAATAATCTATAGAAATGTTGAATTTAACAGAAAATGTTGGTGAATGATATGATATGAATTGTTCATGTATGAAAAAAGCTGAGGTCTTCTAGTTAGCTCAAAAGTGGAAGATTGTACCCAGACAATCTTACGCAGATTATGGTTATTCTGGGTGTATATAAAATCTTTTATACCTTAGCTTACAACAACAAGATCTTTATATCAGTTTTTGGGACCCTTTGATCCCTTTTCTCCATTTAGCAAATTAGGGCAAATTCCTATGGTAAATAATAACTAGCATTTACTGTTTTACCGACTCAATCCAGTCTCATTTTGGTCTACTCCTAACAACCATCTCAAACTTCTCCTATCTTATCCTCAATTGAAGCTTACCACTAACTTCCTAGAATGCACTAAATTTTGTCCCATCCTTCAGCATATTGCTGCACATCCATCTCAACATTCTCACTTCAGCAACATTCTTTTTTTTTTTTTACCAATACCGGAACCTAGTTGAAATGATTTTTCTCACTTCAGCAACATTCATTTTTTGAATTACTCAATCTGTATCTATGGTTTTCTAATATTGGTCGATTTCGATATATATCAAAAATATCATATCAAGCTTTAAGGCACCCGATACAACATTAACCCTGTAATATCAGCCAATATTTGGGTCAATATGGCCAATACTAACTCCCAATACTAGTGATATAGGTACTAAAAGTCAATACCGATGTCGAAAATGAGATTTTAAACCATGACTTTAACCTATAAAGTATAAAATATAGTTGAAATGATTTTTCTAGTGGGTATTGTATGATAATTATTGGAGTAAATCAGATGGTTTTCGTGTGTATTTTACAACTATTAGAATGATAGTAACAATCCAAATGGAATATTGATGCCAACACTTGTTAACTTGACAATGATCATTCAAATTTAACCATAGTAATAACAGCAGTTAATACTTAACAGTTATTGGACTATAGTGCTAGCATTAACCCAGAGGAAAAAAGAAGAAAACCAGAAAAACTTTGGTCTTAACAGGTTGATGAAGCATTGAACTTCATCTCTGCAAGTGCAAGAGCAAATGTTTTATCTAAGAACACACACTAACATCTGCTCAATTTATAACCATGGTTTGAGAGATTTTGCATGACAATCAATCAATTGCAATGGGCCAGACAACTAGAAATAAGGAATCATTGGACTCTTCTAGCATACAAAAACCATCTAAACATATTAAATTATGAATATAGATGATAACGAGTTCTAAACAAATCTTCACTTTATTCTGCTCAGAAAATAATGATTTATTGGAGCCAAGAGCATCACTTTTAGTATTAGATCCTGTGCTCATCTATAAATGTGAGATGTACCCAGAATTTTACCTTGTAGAAATGGTTTATTGTGAATTTCTATTCAAATGCATCTACAGTTATACAAGATATTTCAATTCATTTTGAAGGGATCAACTCAAGGACAGATGGAGGCACTGGCACGGACTTGCAGAAATGGAGTTTAACAGTGAATAAAAATCAGGACCCAATGCCCAAACAACTAGTTTAACATGGAGAAAGAGGCCAAAATCAAACTATGAAAGGTTATGCAACAAAACAAATTAAGAGGCGATAATGGAATATGAGTTACAGTAATAATGCCTCGTTATTAGAAATGATATTAAAAAACGAGGATGCTACAACTTTCACTTTCACTTATACAATTGTTAACCTACAAATGATGTGTTTGAAAACCAAGTCAGCAGTATGCATGGCTCTCTCACAATCACATACCTTGATTATTCTAAACACACATAAATTTCTTTTCGGTATAAACTAATGATGAAAAAGTAGAATAGAAGAGAAGAACCTACTAGCCAAAGCAACAGTATGCAAAGCTATTTGACACACCGTGTTTCACTCATGATAAAATACACATATTTGTTCAGTATAAACTAATAGACGCATGAGAGAGAATTAAACCCAGCTAAAAGAAGCATCATAATGCAAATGTCAAGTAGATGTATTCAGAAGAAGACAAATGCATTAAAAAACAGGCAAAATGATAGATCTTAAATTAAGAGAGTTTGGAAATAATTTCCACAAAAATAAGATTTAGAATGACTAGATTATACGGCAGAAATTGCATCAACAATTCAATTCCATCAAACTATCTAATATAATAACTTGATAGTTAGATTGAATGTGGTCCAAGAAAGTTAGTGTTTTTAGGAGACCATAAAAAGATTGTGAATTGCATGAACGAAAAAATGCGAAATAAAATGTATTATCTAGGTACCTTATAGTAGCTCCATTCAGTTTGATCTCCAACTTTGTACGAAAGAGGATTGTCACTGCAAAATGCGAGTTTTGCAGTTGACAGATATAAAATTCCCATCACCGGACCAGCCGATGTTGACAAGTAGCATGCGAACGATTTCTTAAGCTGCTCTTCAGGTACGGTGTCAAAGGTTTGTCTAAATATTTTCTCATAACCACCTTCAGCTAAGACCTTAGTTCCCTGTGCAATTCTTCCCATGGCAGCATCAGTTATGCTGGGTCCTGTTTTTACTGGTTGAAAAGAAATTTAGCATTTTACAGCAGAATGAGATAGATAATACATAGGGTAAATAAAACTATACTCATTATATGAACTATATATATATTACAACATAAGTTGCTGGAAGATAACTGCACTAGAAAAACTATACTATAAAGAAAAGGAGGAAATATCAAAAGATAAACAACATAAAATTCTATTTGACAGATAACATATTATATTATGTCTTATAGATCCAATATCTTTCCAAATTTCCGAATCCCTAACTTAAAGTGACATGGAAACTTCCAGATGCAAACTTCTATTTGTCTCAACCCATGACTATCTACTCATTAGTGGACTACGAATCATCATCAGATAAATTTATGGTTGCCTTTTCCTGATCTAGAAACGCAACTTAACCTTTCCCAACTGTACGTACCAATATAATCGTATCTGAATTTGAGGTACCCAAGTTAAAACATGCCATAAAATCTCAGATCAAAGCAGATAGAGGATGTTTCATGTCAAATGGCAAGAAAAGATAGAGATGACATTATTGTCTAAAAGAGATGAATTGATGTGTCACTTTTTCTCAAAGAACACTTGGCCGGTGGGAACGTTCTTCCCCATCATGAAGTGCCAAATGAGGTGAACAAGGATATAATAAACCACATTAGAGAGAGAGAGAGAGAGAGAGAGAGAGAGAGAGAGAGAGAGAGAGAGAGAGAGAGACCACATTGCAAAGCAGAAGATGGAAGAAGACTTGCTTAATGTGCTAGCTCCTGTAGATTCTGATTTAGATGCAAGGATGATGATGATGACAGATATATCAGGAGATCCATAGATGAACTGATGGGCACAAACTAGAGGAAATAAGGAGGGATAAAGGCAGCAGCTTACACGCAAGGTTATGTTTGGTAGAGAACAAAGTTTCCACCATACATTAATTATTTACAATGGATCTTGGCGAAGAAGTGTGGACATTCGACATCACACTAATACATGGTTCACAGTCGCAGTCTAGGCCGGCCGACTCGACAGGCACTGAGACGCATCGGTTGCGGCATCGCGATTCAGTCTTGGGCGATACGCGCAAAACGTTGCATAAAAAACTCAAAAAAACTGAAAAAATCATGACAAATCTTTAAAAAAAAATGTAGACATCAATATTTACGTATCACATGTCCAAAACATATCACCTAGCATACTAAACATAAAAAGAATGTATAAATACACGCGTCATCGGTAGAAATATACCAAAATACAAACATAATATAGTAAATTTCACAAGATACATTCATAAATACATGCTTCATGTAGTCGCTGTAGAGAGAAGATCAAAATGGGGAATTTAATTTTGCCATCCTGACAAAATTTCGCACAATGTCGAGTAATTCGTTGGTCGACCTTCACGTCGATATACCATCGCCACCGGTCATTATTGTAAAGAGAAGATGAAAATTGAGAATTTTGTACTCCGCCTAATTGATGCCTTGATGAATTTGCAGCCCCACACAGAGTTATTCGCGGATAGACTTTGACGAATTTGCAGCACCTGGAACAAAAATTCTGAAGAGCGAAAAATAGAGCTCGGGGATTGAGAGTGGATTCAGAGTTATTTAATTAAGAATGATTATAAATAATAATATCTTAACCCGAGTCGGAGCTAAATCGGTGATTATAATAATACTAATTAAGAATGATAATAATAACAAGACATTTTATCAAGTTAATGTTATTTAATTAATATTATCATTAATTAATTGATAATTAATAATAATTTTATCTAGTTAATGTTTTTAAAAATAATAATGAAGATAAATTAATTAATTAAAAAACAAATATGCAAAACCTAGGCCCAGCCCGAGGCTTGACCCAGGCCCACACAAAAGAGAAAAAGAAAAAAAAATAAAAGAGAGAGATCGGGATAAGAAGGGAGAGAGGGAAGCAGGGGAGAGAGGGGGTGTGCGGGGAGAGAGGGGGGAGGGAGGGTGAAGAGAGAGAGTGCGAACGGAGAGAAATCAGGGGTAAGAGAGAGATTGTGAGACAGAGAGAGGAATGGGGGAGAAAGACTGAGAGGGGGAGAGAGAGTTACATGCACCTCAAACTCGAAGTCGGTGGCGGCTGCAGCGGTTTCACGGGCGAAGGAAGAGGGCAGCAATGCCCTAGATCCAGATCGGGTAAGTGTAATTTTTTCTTTTTTAAACCCGACTCGGAGTTGACTCAGTCTACTCAATCGACTCGGCCGATTCAACCAGAGTCGTTTCGCAACTCGGCCAAGTCAACACCGAGTCAGCCCTGAGTTGGTCAAATCTCGCCCCCATTTGCGGACCGAGTCTCATTCTCGTCGTGTTGAGCGCTGTTCCGGAGATGACTCGGCCGAGTCATAACTGACTCGGCCAATACTTTGAACTTACTAACATTGCTTTCACTGTTCTACATCAATATTCACTTAGTCAAGAGTTACACATTAATATTATTAAATAGAGGGATCGTCTTTGTGTATTTCAGTTTTGTTAACCACTAGAGGAGAATTGTCCATGCATCATCTGTATGATGTGAACACACAATGTTGTATTGTTTAACATTACAAGTTTACATCAAATGAAGAGATCAGTTTTATTACAACATCAATTGGAGTGGCATATAGCTTCCAAATTAGTTATATCTCTAACCTATTTAAAGTTAGTATAAGAATTGCTAGTAAACAACAACATATAGCAGAAAATCAAGTCAATAAAACTCTAACTTATCATAGATAAAAGCTGACGAAGACATCCATTAGATGACAAAAGCACACATTAGTCAGGGAAAATAGAGAACTGCCAACCAAATTTGAGGGAAAAAAAAAAAAAAACAAATGCAACAAAATCTCACATCAGCAGAGCGAAACAAATTAAGCCCATCAAATTCTAGATTTTTACCATTAAGACCAGCTCAAATTGCTTTCCATAGCACATCTAATTGACAACTTGGATGCAAAATATGACATAATACAAAAAGACAGAGAGTTGGGAACATATTAGAGAGGATTAAAAGCAAAAAGAACTCCAAATAAATCATTTAAAGAATAGGAAGTACTCACAGTGTTGCCAGACATTGCCAGCGAGATCCTCGGTCTTCTTAGCTGCTTCCCCCATCTTCTTACCCCACCTCCCGAGCACATCTTTTACTTTCTCAATGGTATCTAGCATCATTTCAATAATCAATTAAACATAAATTCTAAATTCGTCAACAAAACAAATCCCCAACAAGAAAATTAACCAAGCAAAGTTTCTTCTCATCATTTGAGGGAAGCATGAAGAAACCTACAATCAAACTGTTGTTTCTGTATCAAACTAATCAATCTCCAACAAGATAAAGGCAGAAATTAATAATTACACGTAGAGAGAAAAGAAAGAAAAATAAACTGGTTTCAATTAATTAAAGCACCGCTATCAACTACAGAATTATTTCACACAAAGAAAAAAAAAAAAAAAAGATTCATTTGGAAGAAGAATCGATTCATATTCCTAACTGACCAGCTTAATCAAATAAGAGTGCAATTAAACTCATCAATCAATCAAATAAGAGTGCCAAATTTAAACTCATCATCAATCAAAGATCCTCAAATTACGAGACAAAAGAAATCACGGTCCTGTTCTGAACAAGGGTTCGAAATAGATTCAAAGCAACAAATTCTACTAAAAGCCAAACTAATCACTAACCAAAATAATATTCTTTAATAAAGGGAAAGGAAACGAAGATAGACGCAAATGGCGAGCAAGAAGGAAGCGGGCCATACTCTTTCCAGAGGAGGAGGAAGCGGCGGTCGAGGGAGTGACGTAGGGATTGGCCTCCGGCGGCATGGTGGTGGCCTGGTAGTCGCCGGCGGGGGCGGATCTCGCGGCCTCCGGCGGCGGAGGAGGGGGCGCCACGTCAGCGGGATCGAGCTTGGGGTAGGGCACGTGGTCGGAGGAGTGGTGGTCGCCGCCGCCGCCGGATTCGGGCTTGGTCTTGATCTGGCTGCTGTCATGGGATTGACCGACGGCGGAGGCTTCCATGATCACTCGATTCGATTTCAAGGTCTGAATAAATATTTTCAGTTGGAAGAAGTCTCTAGAGACGAGAGAGAGTCGCTGTGCTGTGGCTTCTTCTTCTTCTTCGTTCTTCACAGGACCAGGTGCTTACTTCGAGATGGGGGTTTAATGAATCCTTAACGTTTTGTGTCATGCACAGCACATCAACAGCGCGTGTGGGAATGAAACGGAAGAGAAACGGGTCGGGTATGGCTTGTCTTTTCTGACCCGAATTAATGTTTAAAACAGACTGGACAGCAAGGCTTGAGCACGTTTCAAAGACGAAGTTTGAACTTTGAAGAGCAGAAATATTCGAATACTTTTGAAGATTGGAATGATAAAATTAGGGGTCCACCTGTCACAAAAATGTGCCAAACCTCTCACTCTCAAATCTTAACACCGGGCGGGTTCGGGTTAGCTCCTTCGTGCGAAGGACCGCACATCCGGTCTTTCACACGAAGGAGCCATCCATCTCGGTAAATCTATGACCCAGACAGAAAAGAGAATACATCTACATAAAATAATTCTTGAACCATACTACTTGTCCAGCTCTTTTCTCGCGGCCCTCCCCTCCTCGGCCTAACTTGTGGCAACAACACTCGAATCTTATTCATCAGATGATCGATCAATGCTCTTTCCTGGTTGTTTTTTATCGCGAAAATCTACACAAAAAACAGATTAACAAAATGCATTGGTGACACTATAAAAACAATTTCATGCTGCCAAAGAAAAATTGGCCAATAAATGTCATGCAGGAACTCACCGAGAAGTTTAATTGCTGTAGGGAGGATGTTGAATAGTGGGCTTCGAATTTCAGAGATGATAAGTATAAAGAGAGATAGAAACAAAGAGAACAACACATCAGTATTTAATGTGGCTCGGTCAATGTGACCTACGTCCACGGGAGAAGACAGAAAGAAGAATCCATTAATTAATTAAAAGGGGAGAATATAAGAGATTACAACTCAAATCTCACTCACCCAAGCCCAATGAGACCCAACTCATTAGAACTTAACAAAAAGAAGATAAATAGTAAGAGAAAGGAGAGGACAATACAATATTTAGCAACTCTCACTTCCCACTTCCTTACTTTTGAAGTCTCATGCAATGTGATGCCTATTTATAGGCAAAACTTCTAAACCCCTTCATCACTTCACCCTCACACATACATCAAAATCATAAGGTGGCCCAATTGATTTCATTAGGGTGGCTAAAATCTTCATAGGGGTGGCTATGATCTTCATAGGATGGCTATTGATGACTTTAGAGTGATTAGAGATCTCATATAGTGGCTAAGATCTTCATATGTGGCTATTGATGACTTTTAAGATGGCTAGAGATTTCATAGGGTGGCTTATTAATTTTGAGAAAAAATCTAAGAAGATGACATAATTTATTCATTTAAAGACATATCAACAAATTTTCATCTTGTCTGGAATGAATAACAAATCACTCCACCTTAACTTGAATTGTATCAAGCGTCTTTTGGATTCTTGTTGTCTTCTCTACCCTCGATGGGCTCAACCTTCATCACTTTGAATACCAAGCAATTCGAGACAGTACTCAAACGTGTGCGAAGGTACGAGTTTTATCACTATATCTGCTGGATTTAGGGGTGAGCATTGGTCGGTTCGGTTTGGGTTTTGCTAATTTTGACAAAACCGAACCGAACCGAACAAGGTCATGAATCGAACCGAACCAAACCGACTCGGATCGATTCGGTTCGGTTCGGTTAATTCGGGGGATCATCTCGCCGTCGAACTCCCCATCTCAACTTTCGCACCTTCTCGTCAAATCTAACTTGATTATGAATTTTTTTTCCCGTGATCAATATTTTTCTTATGCGAATACTGGTTTAAAAAATAAACTAGCTTCCAAAACTTAGATGAACATAAAAGTTCAAAAATGATTTAAGAAAATCTTTAGAATATATCTACATTAGATATTTAAAAGAGATGCATAATACTCTATTACATATAACAGAATATTTCAAAAAAATATAAGCGATATGCAAACAATAACCTTAATATTACACAAAAATGTGAACATCGCATGAATTTATTGCTTGAAATGTTTCACTAATTCAAGCATTTTAATGATACTGAAAAGTTAGAGCTGTGTACTCATGACATAAACACAAGCATGCATGACATGACATACATCAATATCATTATAAAATCATGAATGTTGCTTGTATTGGCACAAAACTGTGCTGGGTTAATTTGGTTCGGTTAATTCGGTTCGGTTCGGGTTTCGGAATCCGATACCGAAACCCGATCGAATTTACGCGGTTCGGTTCGGTTCGGTTTCAGTTTTCGATTTTTGACAGTTTTTTCGGTTTTAACCGAACTCTGCTCACCCCTAGCTGGATTATCTGCAGTACCAATTTTCTGTCCCCTGGGCGGCTTCACTAACTCCCATGTTTGGTTCTTGTGAAGAAATTCTATCTCTTCAGTCATAGCAACAATCCATTCCGCAGCTTCAACAGAACTGATAGCCTCATTATAGGTGGAAGGCTCTGGAATCTCAATAGATTCTGCCACACTTAAAACATAAGCGACCATATCTGTATAGGCGTATCGCTTAGGCGGATGGATCTGCTTTCTTGCTCTCCTGGTGGCAATATTGTATCGTTGCTCTTGCAGTGTATCATCACCTGAAGTTGAACCTTGAGCGTCATTGACTGGTTCAACGCAAGTGCTCTCCTGCACTCCTTATGTAACTTTATTCTCAAGCTCCTCCTGCTTGCTTGCTTCTTCTCTTGAACCTGTAATATCAACAACAAACTCCTTTCTCGGTTGAAGCATGTAATTTTTATCAAATGTAACATCACTACTAATAACAAATTTAGGTGACTTAGAATTAGGACACCACAACATGTATCCCTTCAACCCAGTAGCATAACCAAGAAATATACCTTTCTTTGCCCTAGGTTCAAGCTTACCATCATTTACATAAAAATAAGCAGGGCAACCAAATCTCGTAAAATGAGAGTAATTAGTAGGGGTACCAGACCATACCTCTTCAAAAGAGTCCTAAAATCAATAGTTGTAGAGGGAGATCAATTTACCAAATAGTAAGCTTTATTTACTGTAGAGAGCTTACACTGAGCTCTCTCCAATAGTATCATATTCATCCTTTCTGCAACTCCATTCTGTTGTGGTGTGTACCAAACTGTACGATGCCGTACAATGCCTTCATTTTTACATAATTGATCAAACTCCATGGAACATAACTCCATTCCATTGTCGGTCCCAAGGCGCTTCACCTTCTTTCCTGTTTACTTTTCGATCATAACCTTCCACTGCTTGAAGGTAGCAAGCACATCGCTCTTATGCTTGAGAGAATATAACCAAACTTTTCTAGAATAATCATCAATTAAAGTCAGAAGATAACTAGCTCCATCTTTTGATGGAACCTGAGAGGGACCCCAAACATCTGAATGGATGTAATCTAAGGTGTCTTTAGTCCTGTGAACGCCTATACCAAAAAAAACTCTGTGCTGCTTGCCAAAAACACAATGTTCACAAAAGTCAAGCTTTCATGTTTTCTAGCCACAAAGTAAACCTTGCTTACTCAACACATGTATCATCTCTCACTCATATGCCCTAACCGCATATGCCACAAATGAGTGGTATCTAAGTCTGGGTCTACTGACATTGACATAGCGGCAGTACCTGTCACCGTGCTACCTTAAAGGATATAAAGGGTATTCACTTTTTTCCTTTCATCACAACAAGATAGCCTTTGCTAACTCTCAAAACTCCCCCTTCAATTGAAAACTTATAGCTGTTGCAGTCAAGGGAACCCAAAGAAATTAAATTTTTCTTCAAATCTGGCACATGCCGAACATTACTCAACGTTCTAACAATACTGTTATGCACCCTAATCTTGATTGACCCAATACCAATTGTCTTGCAGGGCATGTTATTTCCCATTAAGACATTACCACCATCAATTGGCTGGTAGGTCATAAACCAGTCCCTGTAGGGACATATGTGATAAGAACAATCTGAATCAAGAACCCACTCATCTCATGACGGACATCAAAGATGGAAACTAAAAAAACCTCGTGTGATGTGAAGGCTTCTTCTGCAACACTAACAACCAAAGATTTCTCGTCTTGATATTTCCTCCTTACATTTTCTCTTTCTTTGAGCTTAAAACAATCCTTTTTATAGTGTCTAAACTTATGACAATAGTGACACTCAATATTTTTTCTTAACATAGATTTAGATCTAGATTTTTCTCGAGATTTTTCTCGACCCTTCTCTGTACGACTACGGACGAACAAGCCTTCAGCTTGATCCTCACTTCCTATAACTGACACTTTTTGTCTTAACTCCTTAAAATGTAAGGCTGATTTGACATCTTCTAAAGAGAGTGTATCTCTACCATAGAGCATACTATTAACAAAATTTTCAAAGGAAGAAGGTAATGAGCATAATAAGATGAGAGCTTGATCTTCTTCATCTATTCTAACATCAATATTTTTTAAATCCATGAGAATTTTATTGAGCTCATCTAAGTGGTTTTTAATTGGCGTACCTTCCTTCATGCAAAGGGTGAAGAAGCGCTGCTTTAAGTAGAGCTTGTTGGTCAGGAACTTTGTCATATACAAGCTCTCTAATTTGAGCCACAAACTGGCGGCGGTATTTTCATCAGTAACCTCCCACAAAACTTCGTTGGCTAGACAAAGTTGTATGATACTATGCGCCTTCATCTCGAGTTCTTCCTTTTCATCCTCGAACATGAATTCTGGCAACTTGTGCATACCGAATAAGACTTTCAACAAGTCTTGTTGCACTAAGAGAGCCCTCATATTAACTCTTCACAAGCTGAAGCTATTTTTCAGTTGATTTTCTCTACTTTGTACTTTGTCAAAGCCATCTCGAAACCCACAAGAAAATAACACTAACTCTGATACCAGTTTATTGAAACAGTGGGCTTCGAATGCAAGAGATGACAAGTATAAAGAGGGATAAAACAGATAGCAATGCAAGCTGATAGAAACAAAGAGAACAACACACCAGTACTTAAGGTGGTTCGGTCAATGTGACCTACGTCCACGGAAGAAGACAATAAGAGGAATCCACTAATTAAAAAGGGAGAATATAAGAGATTACAACTCAATCTCACTCACCCAAGCCCAATGAAATCCAACTCACTAGAGCTTAATAAAAGGAAGATAAATGGCAAGAGAAAGGAGAGGACAATACAATATTTAGCCACTCTCTCTTCTCAGTTCCCTTACTCTTAAAGTCTCATGAATGTGATGCCTATTTATAGGCAAAACTTCTAAATCACTTCATCACTTCACCCCACACATACATCAAAATCATAGGGTGACCCAGCTGATTTCATTATGGTGGCTAAGATCATCATAGGGTGGCTATGATCTTCATCGGGTGGCTATTGATGACTTTTAGGGTGGCTAGAGATCTCATAGGGTGGCTAAGATCTTCATATGGTGGCTATTGATGACTTTTAGGGTGGCTAGAGATTTCATAGCGTGGCTAATTGATTTTTCGAAAAACTCTAAGAAGATGGCATGGTTTATTCATTTAAAGACATATCAACAGAGGAGAGGGGGAGACTAGTCATGGGGCTAGCCTTTCTATTTGCCATGCATGGCTCCCGTCAACCTCTCACAGAGAGTACTGCAGCCTGTCAAGAAAGAAGGGGGAAAATGAGTGCATTGTATACACAATTACTTCAACCAATTAAGAAAGGAAAATGTCTAAGCAATCATGATGTGAAATGTGCATGCGTGTGATGTAAGGAATCAGTGAAAAGCTCGAACTCGTGCTTCACCAAAATTACGATCTTGGTAGAAGAATAACATAAATTTTAGCATTAACTGGTGAATTTTAACAATCAATTGCAAGCGTAGTTTGGACAATCCTAATCTCAACAAAATCAAACACAATACTCAGTTATAAGTATAGTCGTTCTAATGGTAATATTGAAGACCATCAAATCACAAGTTTTATATAGAATCACATAATCTTACAATAACAGTGGATAACAGGAAATAATGATAAAACTTTAGAGATAAAACGTATGGTGTAACTCAACTAATAATCCGATTGTTGAAATAAAGATCACTTACTGAGAAGCCCGTCCTCAGGTTTTTATTGTCATAGATGTTGATGATACTATTATTGTTCCTACTGATGTTGTTGCTAATATTCTTGCTAGTCGCAGTTGCTACGTTCTACCCTAGTTGTGGCTGAAGAGGTTATTGTTGTTGTTCGGTTGGCAGACGACATTTTATCGAACCGGTGGGGGTCGGGACGATGTAGGCGACATGTGCTGGATCAGGGGTCGAAGACGATGATCGCGGGTGAAGGAAGACGATGCACGAGTCAGCTCGGGGTTGCAGTGGTCTGAAGGGAAGGGATTGGATGCTGTCGACTTTAGATTTGGATGCGGCTGTTGTGGTCGATCTTTGTAGCGGTTGCTGTGAATAAGAGAGGTGGTTGTTGAAGTTCACAGCAACGACAACATAGGATGTGGATGAAGGGCTGCAGTCGGCAGAGGAGGAGGCGAAGGAGGAGAACCAACAGCCGAAGAAGAAGGTGAAGAGCAGTTGAGGTTGAAGAGAGGTGGTCGAGAAAAAGGGTTGTGGCGGTTGTTTTTTTCTGCGGTTTTTTTCCTTTTCTTTGAATGGCTAAGGTTTTGAGATGTAGGAAGGAATAAAAAGTTAGGATTTCACACTTCAAATTTAGAAAAAGAAAACTTTCAATTAGGAGAAACGTGATCAAAATTTTTGTTCAAATCTCATTTGACTCACGCCTATATATAGGCTTACAAAGCATTGATTCTCCTCTCACAACCCTTGTGGGACTAAAAGAAAACAAGACTAATAAAGTAAAAAAAAAAAATACTAAACTCAGCATGAATAAAGATATAGACTCTGACTCGAAACTAGAACCACATAGTTGTTGCTCGACGCATAACTGTAGCTCGATGCATGGTTGTAGCTCGACGCCTCCTACGCTGATATATGTGTTGATACTTACGCTTCAAACGCCCGTATGCTTGAATGTCCTCATCATTCTCCCTAGGTAAGAGAGAACTCGACCCCATCGAATCAAGTATAAAAAAGTTCTCATAATACTCTGACACACCTGGATCGCAAATCACTGCGATCAAGTCATGTATCCTTGACATGTGATTTTCCTTGCCAATCAATTACATATCGTCGATATCTCTATTAGAGATAATTTCATCATCTAAAATATTATCACTTTTCTCTATTGTATTAGAATGAATATTTTGCAAGGAAAGTGAAAAGCTCTCAGAAAATGACTCAAGGGATGGCTCATGAACCAATGAAGGGTTAAAATCAAGACCCTTTAACCCACTATATCCTCAATATTGAAAGTAAGATTGACTCTAAAATATTCAAAATCTATAACATAAACTTTAACATTTAATTTATTTAAGATTATAAAAAATCCAGCATAATGGGCATACAATTCTTTAACAGTTCCCAAAAAAATCTTTCCAGGCCAATTTAAATCGTCACATAATCACCAACATTAAAAATTTTAAATTTCTTACTGACGTCAGCTTGCAATTTATATTTAAAATTGCTCTTTTCAATTCTATCACTGATTTTCTTGTTGACTCATGCAAATATGTGACAATAAATGATACAAACTCAAAAACTATACTGGTCGTGCATATGAATGAGATTCACAAGCTGTCTAGGCTAAAACCATGAACTATCTCATGTTGACTTCTATTTATCCTATTAACAGATGAATTATATACAAACCCAGCAATAAATAACTTTAGATTTCAACTCCTAATATGCTCACCTACGAAGATAGACAAAAAATTCCCTAAACTTTTATTGACAACATCAATTTGACCATCAATTTGAAAATGTCTAACATGTACCAAAAGATCTTTCAAAAATAGCTAGTAAACTTCACAATTGACAAACATAACGGTGTCCCCTCAAATTGGAACATGATTTATTATACATTGATCAACAATGTCACATCAATTACAACAGAGTTTATACATTGTTCTGTACAAAAGATTGGAATGTTTGAGACAAAAACAATAAACACTACAGAAATAACATTTTGCAAGCACAAGGCTGTACTTATGAGAAAACTAATTACAGGAAGTCTGGAATGAGTGCCTGTAAACATCACCAAACAAAGTTTATGATAAGAGCTATAAACTGTACTTAAAAATTCGCTTTACATTCATAAGCCTCTTATGTTCTTACAACAATACAATCCCTAGATACCCACTTGGCACTTTTTTGATCTGTATAATATTCCAGTAATCATCTCGTGCGCCAATTTTAAGTCTGCATCTTGTTCCACTCTTCTGTGAAGAGCTTGTAATAGAAAAGCAAAGGTTGCCTCCCAGGTTCATGGGTCCAGCCCTGCACTTTGTTAATAAACAGCAATGGTTATGTGAGGCAGCGCACGCAGCAATTTGTTGGTAGTCTACCGCAAGGATCAAGAACAGACAATAGGCCCCACACAAGAAACATGGTAAATGTGATGGACTACAGAGACGGATAAAATAAAATTATTATTGACCTGATAATGACATCCCCAGTAGCTGTACATGCCCAGTATTGGCTAAAGTAAATAATTATAGAGCATGGAGAACCATCAATCGGAGAAATATATATCAGTCAACAATGAAATCGATGGAAGAAACACATGTAACAACACACACACACAAACAAAAACTCTCTATTTTGACTATGTTCCAGGTTTTTCCGGATGATAATTTGCAATGTGCAGTGATCTGACATGTCCCAAGAATTTCAAAGATGGCACATTCCTTCTGTTTTCCGATAAGAACTACATGAGACTTTCTACTCGATATTTAGCTTTTAACAACAATGATATAACTGAAATTTGAATTTTAAACAAAAGTTAACAACAGAACAGGTTGAGAAGGCTCCTCGAGTGGAAGCGGGGTGCTCCTTGTCCTCAAGAGCCAGATGCTGCCTTGTACAAGACAATCTACCTCCTAATAAGTACAATCATCTCCAGTACCAGTGAGACTGACCAAACAGGATTATCAGGGATAGGATGTCCCATCTTTCCCGTGTGTCCAGTGTGTTGAGAATAATGCGGAAAATCAAAAAAGGAAAACAAATATTTTTTTTTTTGGGGTGTTTTTGTGTGTTTGGGGTGGGGGGTTGGGGGGGGGGGGGGGGTTGGGATTCTTTTTACTGCAACCTTCTTGGCTACGGTGGGTGCTTTATAAAGAGCTAACCATAATTGTCATTCATTGCAAGTCATTATGGTTGATATAAGAGCTATAACACCCTATAATAGCCACAATCATGATCAATAACCACCCTATAATGTCCACAATCATGTGTAGGCTGTCTAAAAATCACTAATGACAAGTCATCAGACGCTAACCTCACTTCAACGCGAAGGTCGCGTTTCAATTAAAACGCGGACCTCGCGTCCAAAGGGAAATGCAGACTTCAGACACGGATCTGAGTAACTTCACGTCTTACGCGAGTCTGAGCAACCTCGCGCCCCACTTCAAGCGCGGGTCTGAGCAACTCCACGTCTCACTTCAAGCGCGGGTCTGAGCAACTCCGCATTCTGACTGAGACGTCTGCGTCTACAACAAACAAAGCGAAGTTCGCGTCCACCGCGAGACCAACGTTCCTGTTATAATGATCCCCATTATTGGGTCAATTAACTCCCCATGTAATTGGGGAGTTAATCCACATTATGGAGGAATTTATGAGACAATTAAACCCCCCTGACTCTCTATAAATAGCCTGAGGAGCTATGAAGGAGGGGGAAGACTGAGAACCCACAAAGGTCGAGAGCAAAGAAACACACTTGATGCTTGAGTTCTGAAGCTGGATAACCACAGAAGGCTAAAGTTTGAGTACAAAGCTGCTGAACACACATTGTGTTGAAAAAAAAACTCTATAAACTTACTGGGTTCAAGTTGAGTTTCTATAATCTCTTTTAGATTTTAGCCACTAGTTAAGGTTTTATACTTTACCAGTGTGCTTCCAACGAGAGCAAGAAAATCCGAAGATCAAGCTTCTGGTTCAGCTCGTCAACAGAGAACAAGAATCACTACACGAAGAACCCAACATTAAACAATAAGGAGATCCAACTATTCTTCACTCTTTTGTAATCGCATTATTGATCCATTGTAATTTCTTTTTACAATCAAATAAAAAATTTACACGCTTTCAATTTTTCCGAGAAACAAACACCATGTTCCAAGGAGATTACAAGGACCCATTAATATAACCCATTGAACTTCTAACATTTCTATTAACATAAATCCAACAGTTTCATGGTGTAACTTTATGGGGTCAAGTCAGAGATTGTATCAATTTCTAGTTACTGTAGATATGAAATCATTACTCTAATTATATGTCCAGAACTAGTAAAGAAATCAGGATACCTGGCCAGGGAAACATGAAAAATGTTCAGCTCTGTGCACACTCAAAAGGATGAAAAGTTCCTTCAGCAAACTCAAACTCATGCATCCTAAGTGGCTCCAAGATTTCAAAAGGCCTGTATGTGATAAATAAATATGTTAAACGCAAACAATTTCGTGCGAAAAGGAGAAATTTGATGAATCCATGGACATGGTCATAAAGTTATAACTACTTATACATAAAGGTCTCTGAACTGCACAAAAATGTAGGCAAGGCTGTTAAAAGAGAATATTTGAGTATGGAACATAGTAAGTGTAAACTTAAAGAAAAACAGATTCATTTGACCATAAGTTTCAAGACACCAGCATAATGGTGTCTGAGCATCTCTATTCTTTATAATCAATAAAAAAAATACAATAGCACTGCTATAAACAGGACAAGGGCATCACAAGATGTACCTCCAGATGAAGTATCAAACATAAAACAATACCCTTTCCTCAAGTTATATAGTGTAAAATTATGAACATGTAACCAGTCATAATTGATCCCATGTATCATGTAGAGATGTGCCTGTCACCACCATCAAGACCTACCACCAGGTCGTTATTCTAGTCTGTGGTTAACAAATTTTGTCCAATAGACAAAAGAAGGAAACGTCTGCAGCCTATTCCTAAGGAGGCCTTGCTGGTGCCCCCTACCATGCTCCATTGTGCTACTGTCAACCGTTACCAAGTAGAGTGGAGCTGGTTAAGGCAGCATGGGTGGAAGGCCATGGCAAGCCCTTTGATACCCCTGGTAGAGGCGGAAGTGATGGCGAAGGCGTCTATCGGGCGTAGGTGGCTCCAATTCTCTTTCTTTTTTATCTCGCCCAGGAATGGCCTATGCCGCGGCCTATGTGGCTAGGCATCGGGGTCGGCACCCTGCCACCCCTTATGCTTTCGATAACACTGCTGTTAGTTTGTGTCAAATATATCAACATCGTGCTCAATAATTTTTTCAGTTTTAGAACAATGACTTCAGATGGGAAGTTCAAAGAAACTTAATTTATAATTAATTTCTGATTATATTTTACAGTTTAGAAGAAATTTTATCTTAGTTTATTAACTAAAATATATGATTAGTTTATCAAAGAATTTATTTCTACAAATATTTTTTGAAAAATATGTCATATGCTTTTTAGTTGATTGTACCAAGAAATTATATTTTTAAGACAATGTCATTTTAAAATTGTGGTTATTTATTTAGTTTGTTTCTAATTATGTTTTTAAGTATTTTCTTGGTGATAATGAGTGTTGGATATATCATGATTCTTTGAAAATTTTAATTAAAATTAAATAGATATGTTTGGTATAAACGAGTCGAACTTGAGTGAGCTAGCATTGTTTAGGGTTCGGCTCAGATTTGTTACAAGCCAGCTTGAGTTCAGTCCGTTTATATTGAGCTTTAGTGGAGTGCTCGATTGCCGCTTGATTTGCGTTTCAAGTGTTCAAGTTCAGTTCGCGAAAGCACGAAATATAAAAATTGTTAAGAATCCAATCTATTATAAACACAATCCAAGAAATGGGATCAATTGATCTCTTTGGCAGATTGTTTTTTTTCCTCTCTTCTATCGATCTTATCCCTGAGTCTGCACTAGAGGCCTTGTCTCATCCAGGGCGGTGAACAATCATGAAGGATAAATGGTAACTTTAAAACTTGGGGTCTGATACCACTTCAAGAGGAAAAGAAAGTAGTTTGCTGAAATAGATCTACACTCTGAAACTAAATCCAGATGGCTCACTTGCTCGGCTTAAAGCTTGCTTGGTTCAAGGTTCTAAATATCGGATATCGGGATCGTATCGGATGGGAGTTTTTCATATCGGATATCGCGCGGGGGGGTGGGGGGGGGGGTGGATATCGGGGATACGCGCGCATATCGGGCATTCATATCAGACACTATATATAATAAAATATTGATAACTTAAAGTTGATTTAGAGTCATAGATATCATCTGTCTAATAAAAATGATGTAATATACTTGCAAAGATAGTAAAAAAACAATGTACGTTTATACGCAGTCATGCAATAAATGAGTTATTTCATATCGGGCGATATATCGGACGACATATCGGCCAATATTGGACGATTTATCTACCGATATTTCAAGTATCGGCCGTTTTTTGCTGCAAACGATATGGCGAACGATTTCCCCATATCGTATCGGCAGCAAGAAAAAAGGAGATATCGGACAATATCTCGACCGACTCGACCGATATTTAAAACAGGGGCTTGGTTGTTAAGAGAAATACTCAAACTTATGGTGTGGATACCACACAATGTTCTCTCTTGTAGCTTTGATGGTGTCATGTGAGGATTGTGATATATCTGCATATACATATCATTGGCTGCTTCACCAGATCAATGTTAAGAATGCATTTCCTCATAAATCATTACATGAGGAGGTGTATATTAAGCATGGTTTCAAATATCAGCCGATTCTGATATATATCATAAATGTGTAGGGTTTTGAGGTACATGATACGATATTGGGGCCGATATTGCTAATATGACTGATATTTCCAGTATTGATGGCAGATATTGACGATATTGATACCAAAATCCATTAGTCAATACCAACACTAATACAGAGATTTGAAACCATGAGCAACGTCTAGGAAGTCAAGCAAAGTATGCATATTGAAGAAGTCATCGTATAGTTTGAAGTAATCTCCACGAGCATAATTTGAAAAGCCTTGGTACAAGTATTTGGGAGGCAGAGGTGCTACAATGACTATTTTGTCTAATACCATCATCAGCAAGGTGAAAAGATTTTGTTAATGGTTTATGTTAATGATATATTGTGATTACACATGAGGATGAGGAAGGCATCCATGATTTGAAAGTTTACATACAACATAACTTCCACGCCAAAGATCTAGGTAATCTTTAATACCTTTTGGGTATTGAAGTACCTAGATCAAGAAAGGGGATCTACTTGTCACAGATCAGAAATATAAAAGTTGATAAAGTTGGTCCCAGGCGAAGGGAGCCACTACATGATTCTAGAAATAAAAGGTTGGTCAAAAAACTTTACCATCTCACAATCACTCAAGTAAATATTGCATATCTAGTAAGTGTTGGGAGTCAAATTATGTTCAATCCTAGAACTTCACACTACGACGCAGTCATCAGAATTCTCAGATATCTAAAAGGTGCTACAGGTAAAAGACTTCGCAAGCTCAAACTCTGGACATTACCAGATAGCAGATTAGCAGGTTCCAGGTTCCTTAGACGTAGGCTGGCTAGTTCACTATCAGATAGATCTACCATGGGGTTTCTCTATTCGTTGGAGGCAACCTTATTTCATGAAAAAGCAAAAAGCAAAGTGTTGTGTCTAGATCTAGTGCAAAGTCAGATTATCGAGTCATGGCAGATTACCTCCTTGAGTTGGTTTGGATACAACAAGCTTGGTAATGGATTTGGTTGTCAAGTTCTCCTATGAGATTGTATTGCAATAATAAAGTAGTCATCCATATTGCAAACAACTTTTATGAAAGAACGAAGCATATCAAGGTTCACTATCACATTACTCGACATCATGTTGTGGAGAAGAATATTGAAAGTCTGAAACCACGCGTGGCATCTGTTCATTGGTTAGCAGATTTATTTACGAATCCTCTTGGGAGTTGCGAGTTCAATTCATTTGTAACAAGCGTGGCATGTATGATATACATGTTCCAATTTGAGGGGGTGTTAAAAATAATGTCAGGTGTTTTATGTAAAAATTGTCTTAGGGTGTTTTATGTAAAAGTGCAAATGATCCTAAATAGAATCCACAAGATGAGATCAAGTGATATCTTTGATTCCCAAAACCTAACTTCTTCAATAACTAAAATTGAGGGCAGTTGCTTTACTATTGTGATTTTAATCTTAGTTTTTTTTTTTTTAGAACAAAGGTCGGAGCCCTAGTTTGATATTAATTAATAAGAACATTATCTACTTCTATTAAAAGAATAAGAACATAAACTTAAAAGAATTAAAAGAAATACCATTAAAAATAGAGTGAAGAATAATCACATGCTTTCAAGTTCTCACAATGCTATTCATAATCAGTAAATGTTCAACACTTGTTTGAGAATGACATATATGGACGTATTCAAACCAAACTTGACAATGCAGACCTTCTTCGAGTTCGGCTCATTTATAAATTCGAGCCCCATTTTGAGCTTGGGTTTGGTTCATTTATTGGTCAAGCGAGCCAGAATTGAGCTAAATATCATGTTGAACTTTACAACCTAAACTATTTACGAGCAGCTCGTTCGTTTGGCACCACTATGAGTAATCTTCTCCTTGATTCCATACAAAATCAAATCCTACTAAAATTATGACTTGTAATACTAATAGGAGACTATAAAACTCCAAACACTATTAATACTCTACAATCAAATAATTCTACTGATAACTAATTTCTATAACCTAACATCCCTAAACTCACAATGGTATGACATTAAGGATTTCCCTAACAAGAACTTAAAAATAAATTTTGAAAGTGCTCAAGGGCTGAACGTCTAATACTAAAATTGTAAAGCCCCGAGTATATTTTTCCACATTTCCTCCCTAAAAATGCTAGTGACGATTAATTCATGAGTTCATGGGAACTATATGTATTAGAGAATTTTCCTGTTTATATTCCATGTGGGAGCATTCACTCTAACTTGAGGTATTACATAGTCCCTTGTTTAAGGCATGGTGTCCTCGCTATACTAACACTGCACCGGACAATGCGAGATTCTAGAGGTGGGCCCCATGGATTCTAGAGATGACTCATGGATATAAGAGGTTGCCCCCACCACATTATGTGGCGTGACACTTTACTCCGTATAACACGTGGCTCCATGTGGCATTTAATTCCACACACTTTGTGGTGTTAGCTCTAATACCATTTTATAATGCCCCACGTATATTTTTGCACAGTTCCTCCCTGAAAAATGCTAGGTACAATTAATTCTTGAGTTCATGAAAACTATTATATACTAGAGACTTTTCCAATATATGTCCTATGTGGGACTATTCACTCTAACTTAGGGTATCAAAGAATTGCATATGCTAATCCCAAATTGCTTAGTTGTTGAAAATGAATTGTCATGAAGAGAAGTGTGGAAAATCTCCCACCTAAATCAGAATTCGTCAAACCAAAATCAAATTAAATTTTTTTGAGACTAAAAGTGATTTGAAACTAAGTCAAACGACTCAAATAATAAAGTACTGCATAAAACAATCCTATGTAACTCCTTTGGATTCCATCTTGGAATCCAACATCTTTGATCTTTCTTTGAAATCCAATTGCTTTAAACAACATTGTATCCCCTCGGGATCCAACACCTTTGATCCTCCTTGATGATCCAATTGTTCTAACAAAACACCTTGATTCTTCCTTAAAATATCAATTAAATATCAAACCACAATGCTCCCAATCCTGCCTTGGAATCTGGTAAACATAAACAGATCACAACCTGAATTTGATAAAAACAACAAATCTAAGCGAACACGTCTGATCCGCCTGCGTCACTCAACCATAAAAATCCATCCGAGAAGATTCCTGGGACGAAACATAATCAAACCCATCAATTTAAAAAGTCCATAAAAGAAAGGTTTCAAGGCTCTCTCACTTTCTTTCTTTTTTGTTTTCCTTTTTTCGACTTTTTTTTTTATTCTTTTCCCTTTTGCTTTTTATTTGCTCTCCCTTTTTTGGTTTTTTTTCCTTTTCCTTTTAAGAACAGATTTATTCTTCTGCTAGGACTAGAAAGAACCCTGCAAAAAGGAGTAAAAGTAAAGAAGGTAAAACAAAAAAGAAGAAACAAAGAAGTCACGAAGAATAGCTTGAAATAAGATGATGTGATTGAAGAAGTATAGAAGAAGAAAAGGGTAAGGCAGTCATGTCCATTAATTTAGGAAGTCCATAATTTGGTACTAGCACGTACTGTAGCAGTGTTGCAGCTGTAGCAATCTATAGTAGTATTAGAACAAGTTGAAAAAGATGATGGTTGATGTCAAAGACGATAATATTAATGGTCATTTGAGTCAAAAACCCTAAAGCTCTGATTCACGTTAAACTATGAAGAACTACATTTTTATTGACATTCAAAAGAATCACTAAACACAAACATAGAACCCAAGGTATGAGGTTTCAAATGTTTCATCTCTATTTCAACTGTTTTGTCTTATAGTTTCAATAAAGATTGGTCCAACTGACATGCAATTTCAGTTTCGGCCAAGACACATTTGTATCGCGCAGTTCACTAAGTTTTGGACAAAACATACCAAAAACTATAAGAAACTCAAAAATAAATGGAGAAAAAGGGAAATATATTCCTACTTTATAATTTAATATCCTGACTTCTTGTACTGCCATTCCAAATCGGTATATCCTATATTCCTATTTGCCTTAATTAAATAGTAAACAGATAGTTCTATCTTAACTCTTATCGTAATCTGAACTTCAAATTCACGGTTTTCGTAGTAATCTGGATAATTCTTTTTGGGTTAGATGGTTGAGTTTAGAAGTTTACATCTTTTGATTTAACATCCCCTTCACCCGCATACCCAGATTTTGTGCTTTTTGTGCATTGTATATGCAGAATCAAAGGGCTGCGTCCACTTTGCCTACTTAGTCATATTGTGCGCATTGTAATACAAAGAAGCAAAGGCCTACATGTCTACTTACACTAAGGGCCTGTTTGGTTAAGGGTGGAAGTGAGGAAGTGAGGAAGTGGTAATAGTTCCCTTTGAAGCTTGAGAATTGATTAGTAAGTTTTCTGGTGTTCGGATGCTGTTGGGAAGTGTAGTTTGGAAAATGTTATGTCTTTTCCGGTGTTTGGATGATAATGTGGAAGTGGAAGTGGAAAAGTTGACCACAAAGTTGACCGCAAAATAATATTAAAATAAAAATTAATTAAGAAAAATAAAAAATGGACTGTAATTAGAATGCAAGTGAGATTTACATGACCAAAAAATTAACTGTTTTATGCTACAACTTATTACAAATGAGATGTACATGACCACAAAATTAACTGTAGCACTCTGAAAGTAAGGAAATAGTTGTGTAAAAGAGATAAGAAAAAAGGAAAAGGGGTTTTCTTATTTTCCTTTTTCGGTGTTTGGATAGATAGAGAAGTGAGCAATTATACTTCCCCATTTCCTTACTTCCGCCCACTTCCTTGCAACCAAACACGCGCTAACAGAAAGTTGAAAAGAAACCTATCAAAACTAACAAAACTAGTTGAACCTTTACTAAAAGAAGGATTCCAAACCAAAACTGAGTTCTTGAACCATGACAGAATCATAACCCCTTCTTACATAGACCCCATAAAAAATTGAATCCTACTCGTACTATGACGCATAACACTACTAGGACTCTATAAGACTTTGAATGGTATTAGAACTCTAAGCCAAACAACTCTACCAATTAACTAAATACTTATCAATAAGAAGATTTGGAGGAAAATTCATCTAAAAAGACATTCCTATAAAAGTATTCTTTTTAAAATTCCAACAAAAGGTCAACTACACTTCCTACTAGGGCACTTGATGCACGTCTTTAACTAGTTTAACAGAAATATGAACTCAGTTACCATTTTGATTCCCTCTAGTATGGAACAAACTAATAGTTCATATTCCCACTTATCGAACCACGTGATGAATCATTCATCTTGCCGATCTGCACCATTCCATCTTGTAAATACACATCATGAAATGGATGCAGACAAGATAATGTGTTTTGAAGATTTCTAACATGTTCCCCAAACGGGCCCTTTGTCCTATATTAAATCGCCTTCCATTTTGCAATAATTGGATGTAAGAAGTCTTCAAAACACACTTTTTTCCTATGTATGTTGCATGACTTGTGGATCAAGGTGAGCAAGGTGAGCAATGCAGACCCATCCATAGGGGTTCCACTATGTAGTTTGGTAAGATGGAAAGAAGCTATTAGTTTGATCCAAGGAAATTATAATTTGCTCTGTGTGTGTCGGGGGGGGGGGGGGGGGGGGGGGGGGGGGGGGGGGAGGGGGAGGGAGAGAGAGAGAGAGAGAGACTAGTGTAGTTCTGGAAGGATTCGAGCCCGAATCCTTCCCACTCAAATACAACCATACGTTGAAGTTAATCTATATTATTTCAAGTATCTATAAATCAAAAATCAAGTATTTTAAATATTTTTTGCATATGCATCCCCTGTTTTAAATATCGTCTGAGTCGGCCGAGATATCGGCCGATATCTCCTTTTTTGCTTGCTGCGGATACGATATGGGAAAATCATTCGCCATACCGTTTGTAGCAAAAAAACAGCCGATATTGAAATATCAGCTGATAAATCGACCGATATCAAGCGATAAATCGTCCGAAAAATCATCCGACATGAAATAACTTATTTATTGCACGAGTGCGTGCAAATGTACATTGTTTTTTTACTGTCTTTGCATGCATATTACATCATTTTTATTCGGTAGATATCTAGACACTAAACCAATTTTAGATAGTGTTCAATATGAACGCCCGATATGCGCGTGTATCCCCGATATATCCCCTGATATCCGATATGAAAAACCCCCATCTGATACGATCCTGATATTTAGAACCTTGTATGCACCAAGTAGGAAAAAAACAGATAGCCTAAATAGTGAGTTGGTTAGTTTAACAGTATAGAACATTTGAAACCTAACAAAAAATTGGTTTGTAGAAGTTTTTACATGTTTAGATCATGATCAAATGGTCAAATCGAGAATTTGTGTCTAAAGACATAGATCTAACCAACTCACTACTTTCGACCGTCCATTTTTCGCCGCTTGATGGATGGGCAAAAAATATTCAAAACACTTGATTTCTGATTTTTAGTTACATTAAATAATATAGATCATCTTTAACGGAGTGGATCTTGTATTTGAATGTCGGATGTTAGATTTTAGTGAGAAGAATTCAGGCTCGAATCCTTTCGAAACTACATAGGCTAAATCCTTCCGAAACTATATATATATATATATATAAATATAAATATATATATATATATATATATATATATAGAGAGAGAGAGAGAGAGAGAGAGACTTGTGTCATTACAGAAAGATTCGAGGCTAAATCCTTCCCACTCAAATTCAACCCTACGACGTCCCAATGCAAGATCCACTCCGTTAAAGTTGATATATAATATTTCAAGTAACTAAAAATCAAAAATAATTTATTTTGAATACTTTTTGCCTATCCATCAAGTAGGCACAAAATGGACGCAAAAATAGTAAATTGGTTAGTTTAACAGTGCAGAATATTTGAAATCTAACAAAAAATTGTGAGAAAGTTTTTAAGTTTTTAGATCGAGATGAAATTGGCGGATCGAGAATTTATATGTCTAAAGACGTAAATCTAAGAAATATGCTATTTTCATCCGTCTATTTTGTGCCTATTTAATGGATAGGCAAAAAAATATTCAAACTACATGATTTTTTATTTTTAGTTACTTAAAATAATGTAGATCAACTTCAACGGAATGAATCTTACATTCGGATATCGTAGGTTTGTATTTGAGTGGGAAGGATTCGGCCTCAAATCTTTCCGGAATGACAAGTCACAATATATATATATATATATATATATATATATATATATATATATATATATATATATATATATATATGAAAATGATCCTTTAGGATCGGTTCTTAAACTAAGGGTTGTAGTACCTTTGTGGTGGGACATCCTATGGACGATCCACTCCGTTCATGTTGTTCAACACACCTTAAATAGTCTATGAATTAAAATCAAGAGATTTGGAGACTGTTTACTCATCCAATGAAATCATATTCTTTTGCTGAAATAAAGTTTATTGCATTGGTAAGAAGTCTTCAAATCACTTGACTTTTCAATCATTAAACTATTTAAAGTGTGTAGATCAACATGAACGGAGTAGATTGTACATAAGATGTCTCACCTCAAACTTCCTATAACCCTTAGTTTAAGAATTGGTTCTAGAGAATCATTTATCCCCTATGCATGTGTGTGTATCAATGTTAAAAATAGCTAGCTTTGAAGCCCAAAGAAGGGGATTCATAGCATTGCGCCAAGTCTGCACCATGTAACGCTAGAAAATAGCGCAAATACCACAAAGTGTAGCACTTTACTCAAATAGTGTACTCTACGCATATGTACAGGGTACTACGCATATTTTTTTAAAAAAAATTGAATAACTTAACCCTCTCGCCGAGTATCGAGACCCCCAATCGCTCAGTTTCTCGAAACTCATCTCAACTCACCTGGGGTGAGAGACTATTTGCGCTCCACTCACCGGCCAAAATCGACCACGAGAAGACTCTAAAACCCTAACTTGTGGGGCCTCGACTCATGACCACTCCTCGCAGCATCGACGAGAGCCCTAATCGACCCCGATCGGACCTAATTGACCTCAATCTGGTGATGACAACGAGGCTTCTCCAAGAACTTTGAAGCTCCGACGAGCCCTAATCAAGCTCGATTTAGTGACGATGAGGCCAATCGAAGTCTTCTTTGGTGGCAATAAGCTCTAATCAACCCGACGATGAGTTCATTTCGTTTGCTCTTTTTTCTTCGTTTTTTCTTGTTTGGTTGAACTTTGAAGGTCCAAGGACTCTTGGCTGTAGTGATTTTATTAACCCAACAGTTATTTTATTATATATGGATTGTTAAATGTAATATATTATTTATTAGTGAACTTAAGTTAGTGGTTGTGTTTTTACTACTAATTATTGAATTCAGTGGTTACGGTGGTGATTTTTAATGTTTACGAGTGACTAAGTGAATAGTGACCGGTGCTTCTTTTGTTTTAGAATTTAGAATGTCCTTAAATTTGAAATAGTAGCTTAAAAGTAGAACAAACCAAATGTGATTGATTGGGGCCTTTTAATTTGTTTATCTTTCCTATTTATTACAATTATTAAGAATTATTTTATATTTTTTCCAAATAAAAAAATATAAGTTCATCTAGCACATGCATTACACTATCGCTATGTTCAACAATGACATATGTGTGAGCAACAGTGCATGTGTGGGTGGGTGAGGATCTATTACTCATAGGGTATGAGTACTAAAGCCTCTCTATATAAAATTGAGTGCCAATTGCATTCTACCATAGTTTTTGCATTAAAGGTTATGTGGACTAGTTTCTGCCTCTTAGCTTCAGGTTGTGATGGGTGTTTATAAAGGTTCTCTGCCCCATCCAACTCTTAATCACTATAATGAGGGAAGGTTTCTTATAATTTAATGCATACATGGTATCATGTTGTATAATTGTTCTAGCATTAATACAAATTTACTTACAGACACAAATTGAGAGCCATGTAAAAGAAGCGTCATTAACTTAAACTGGAAAAAACTTTCTTTTACATACCATTCCAATTTTGTAAAGCACGTGCATAGCACGGGAGAAAAACTATGCATGTAGCGAGAGAGACTTGATACAGAGGAGAAAGAACTTCACATGATTTTTTATTTTTTGGTGCTTTAAATGAAGTAGATCAACCTTAAATGAAGTGAAATCATCAACTTGTCTTCATATCATTAAGTTTGAACGGGTTCCGAATGCTTCAAAGTACCAGTTTTGACTCTAGGACCTCCAATAACTCAATTGCCCAGTTTACCACTGAGCCGGTTCTTATCTCAGATATAAATGTCAAAATAATCATTGACTGTTGTAATGAGGAAATACAAATTATGAACTTACAGAACGGCTTCGCGGTTCCTGCGCAATTTGCGTTGATTGGTTTCAACAACACTTAGTACATCTGCAGTCTCTGGTCCTGCTGTACCCCCTGCAACCATGGATGGTACTTCTGCATGTGGTGTCCACATCTGCAAGAAAGTAATGCTAAAATTCAGCGTTCCAACTGAACTTGAAGTTTTTGGAACTGCAATCACATACATACCTTGATTGTGTTATCAATTCCACTAGTTGCAACAGCACAATCAAATGGATGGCACTGTACGCAGTTCACAACTGGAAAATCACAAAATATCATAAAAGATAAGGAGTGGGAAGGCCTTTATGCACTAAACAAGTAAAGGAAGGTCACTACCAGCATCATCTCCAGCTAACATTTTTACCAATCTTCCTGTCCTTTTCTCCCAAATAAACCATCTTCCATCATCACTTCCACTGGCCACAAAGTCTCCTGTTAAAGAGGCATGACATGATATTGAACTATCATCAAATATAAATTTTGAATTAATTCGAGCAGTACATCAATTTAAGGAGTATAATAAAACTGATAAGGGGGAGAGAATATTAATGCTGGAGGCAGGCATTCAATAGTAAGGAAGTTTCTAAATCAAAACGGTGCAATACAAGTTTACTTCAACAAATCAACCAAGGCTGGTACTTATCTGAATATGTAAACTGTGAACTCACAGGGACTGAACCTAACAGTACGGAAGAAAATAATTTTAGCTTGAGGAAATATTGGATTCTGTGCGAAGAACTAAATCTCAGTCTATGTTTATATGCTTGCATAAGTAGAACCATTGGAATAAGATGTATGTGCCATGTAAACATGTAGGAGCCATTAGTTAAAAATTTAATCAAAAATTTTAATTGAATATCATGTTAGTAAATCTGGTACTTGACGGGACACAGTCAAGAGGAAAGTACCCAAACTATATAAATGCCAAAATAATGAAGCTCCTAGTTAGAAGCTTTGCTCTTCTTCGTTAGAGTGCATCCATGAGTCTTTCAGCCAGGGGTGGACCCACATTATACCCAATTTGACCACCCTGGATTTTGGGAGAAATTAGCATGTAATAAGTTGGTTCAGGTTGTAAATTAAAAGATCCGCTTCAAAAAAAAAAGGCACCCGCTTTTGGCTCCAAGCCACACCTCCGTGAGCATGTGCCCTAGTTGCAAGACCTACTACTATTTCAGGCTCAACAAGGGGACCTTCATGGAGATGGGGCGGAAGGGCAACCCCGCGTTCTGGGAAGCGCTGAGGTCCGACGAGCCACCGAAGGAGTGGCCGATGCCTACGGCTCCGGGCCAGCAGAGCAACGGGCTGGCGATAAAGTTGGCCGACGAGGGGATGGATCATGGGAATGGGAAGGAGGGGAACGGGAATCGGGGAGTGGCGAGGATGAAGGTGGTGAAAGTGACGAGTGGTGGCAGTGGAGGGAATGGGAATGGGAAGGAGGGGAACGGGACTGGCGAGCATGAAGGTGGTGAAGGTGATGAGTGGTGACAGTTGAGGGAATGGGAATGGGAATGGGGAGGGGAACGAAAATCGAGGAGGCGGGGCGAATTTTGGGAAGAATCTGCCGATGCCCAAGGAGATTGTCAAGGGGCTGAATAAGTTTGTCATTGGGCATGATAGAGCCAAAAAGGTAACTTTTTTAAACTTTTTTATTATTATTATCTTTAGTTTTTGTGTAGGATAATTTACTGAGATTATTTGATGTTTGTTCCTTAGTTTCTTGGTTATTGCCAAAAAATGGGTAAAAGATGGAGAGTTTTGGTTTCCTTTCTTTGTAGGTTGTTTTACCCCTCCCCCTCCCTAGTTGTTTTATGGTTTCCAAACCAGTTGGTTGAAATGGAGGAGCGCAACAGAAGTTTTATCTGATCGTAATATTCCGTTATGACTGAATGAAAAGTTTATCAGACTGCTATTAGGCCAACTTTGTTATATGGCACAGAATGTTGAGTTATGAAAAGATATCATGCGTCATGCCCAGAAGATGAGTGTAGCAGAGATGCGCATGCTTTGTTGGATGTATAGTAATACGAGGAGAGATAAGGTGAGAAATGAGGATATTCGTACTAAGATAAACATAGCCTTTATAGAAGAGAAGATGAAAAAAAAACCGCCTACGATGATTTGGTCATGTGCGACGTAGACCTACAGATGCGCCAGTCCGGCGAGTAAAGCTTATCAAATTAGGGGGAGACCGAAAAAAATATGGATGGAGGTAATACGACAAGATATAGAGGCTAAAGGTCTTAGTGAAAGCATATTGCTCGATAGGAATGAGTGAAGAAAGCTGATCCATGTGCCCGATCCGGCGTAATTATCTTTTGGTCATGTAGCTTACCTCAAATACTTGGGACAAATGGCTTAGTTGTTGTTGTATTACTGAATTTGACTGATTATTATGCTGGCAAAAACAAAAAAAACCTCTATACATAGAATGATTCGCTAAATGGGCGCATAATGTCTGTTCCCATTTTGTAGGTTAGGTTAGTGAACTAGGATTCTCAGTTATATGAATATTATATTTATTTTTAGTTTTATGAATTTTATGGTTAGCTTACTGGATCTTGGTTGTTTATTCTGCTGAAAAGGTAGCTATTTTATCTGTATGTTTAGTTGATTCTAAAGAGTTTTAATTTTGTGAGGGGCAATTCATTAATCTAATTGGCAGTTCTTTATATTTCTACTTTATGAATATACCTGATTTCTTTCCTTCTGAAGCTTCAAATTTTAATTCATTTTTAATATTTAGTTTTCATTAAGCTTCATGCATTTCTGAGATACTGAAGCCTTGCTGTTTGTATTGTGCATTTGTAGGGATTGTATGTTTACTAAATGTCTTACCTTTATTTATTTTCTCAAAAAGTGATTTAAGTAAAACTACAATTTGACATGGTTGACAATTAATTCTTTACTTCTAAACAACCATTAATGGTTGTTATGAGGTTTCACAAATAGTACATATGGAATTCTTTTCATAATTTGTGATGCACAAAAGCCTACTTCAGCCATAGCATTATTGTGTCTATCCTATAACTCCTGTGTATTGGTTTGTATTTGTTTCTTTAATGAAGAATTAGATAAGATAAATTCAACAATGAGTCCTACATATGGGGATTGGATACACGGCGAGGTTTATGTCTTTGGTCCAGATTAAGTCATTTGACTTCTTTTGTTTGCCATTAAGATGTTTCACATATCATGTTAAAAACTTCCTTACCCTCTTACGGTTCCAATGACCTCACAAGTCTCTACTGTTTTGAATAATGATGTGACCATGTTGCAAATTGTTTTGAGGGGGAGAGATACCTTTCACCGGGACCATACATTTCTAATATTCAGTTTATGATTTGTTGATACTGAAAGTTTGGCCTAACTCTGGTTTACAATGACAATATCCATCTTTACACTTAACCTGTCTTTATTTATAACTAGTGAAAAGTCAGGAATATTGCCAATAACTTTATGGTCAATTTCTTTTCCTGACGTATGATCTCTTTTAAAGCCTTTCTTACTTTCTGAGACATTGCACCGGAGCTGTTCTGTCAATAATTAAAAATACAAGGTGCAGGTGTTGTCCGTGGCTGTTTACAACAATTACAAAAGAATCAATCATGCATCCTTACAGAAAGGATTAGTTTGCGCGTGACCCTTATATCTACTCAGTTTTGTGTGTGTGTTCTACTTTTTGTGAATTGTTTTTTATATTATATTTTGACCACCCAAAATTTCTGCGTCCGCCACTGCTTCCTGGCTAACGCATGAAATCCCTCCTCCCCCCTCTCTCCTCCCCCCATAACATAACATAACAGAAACAACAAAAAACATTACAAAATACACATTAAAAGATAATAATAAAAAGAATAAAAACAACTGTCCATCAATGGTAGAAAGAGGATTTTTGGGGGCAACTACGATATGACAAGCTCATTGAGTTGTTTTTTTGACATATAAATTTGATATATTGCAACAAATACATTAGCAACCATCATCATTCTAAAGGAAATTAGGTGATTAAACAAGAGACGACTGCACAAAAGCTTTGAAGGAAGAAGTACTGGCATATGGAAGAAGACGGGAAAGAAAAAACAGGACAAGAACATTATAGTCACTGACCTAGTACTACTATCTATCCCGAGAGCACTAACAATAGGTTCCTCCCTCAAAATCTGTATTTATAATTAAATCTTTGGTCTACTAGAATGTGAAATTTCTAGAGATAAAGAGAAGACAGTACACCCCAAAAATGGGAATGTTTCCGTTATATATATATATATATATATATATATATATATATATATATATATATATATATATATATATATATATATATATAGAGAGAGAGAGAGAGAGAGAGAGACTTGTGCCCTTCTAAAAGGATTTGAGCCTGAACGTTCCAACTCAAATACAACCCCCGACATTCGAATACAAGATTCACTCCAACGGCTAAAAGTAGTGAGTTGGTTAGATCTATATTTTTAGACATACAAATTCTTGATCCGACCATTTGGTTTATGATCTAAACATTTAAAAACCCCTACAAACCAATTTTTATTAGGTTTCAAATGTTCTACACCGTTAAACTAACCAACTCACTATTTAGGCCGTCCGTTTTCTCCCTACTTGATGCATGGGCAAAAAGTAATCAAAACGCTTGATTTTTGGTTTATAGATACTTGAAATAATATAGATCAACTTCAACGGAGTGGATCTTGTATTCGAATGTCAGATGTTGGCGTTTGAGTTGGAAGGATTCGGCTCAAATCCTCTTGGAAGGACAACTCTCTCTCTCTCTCTCTCTCTCTCTCTCTCTCTCTCTCTCTCTCTATATATATATATATATATATATATGAGTTGAACACATAGTAAGAATGCAAAAGACACATAATTATCAATATAATGCCCAAATATTGATAATGTACATAGTTGTCGGAATATCATAATGCATCACTATCAGCTTGTTGCAGACGATACTCATCTTATGAAGAAGAAACTGAATCCACGTCAATTCACATGAAATTTGAGTCCTTGCTCTATACTCCAGTTCAACACTAGAATGAACAATAACAGTTTGCTCCTTCGCCATGTCACCAAATTTTTGACATTGAAAGTGCAATAACCACTAAGAAAGTGTCTACTAACAGAAAGTTTATCAAGAGGATATCCAATCAAATTAGTATCACATAAACCCACAATTTTCTAATGAGAAGAAGGCTCGTAATACAATCTTCTACGACAGCACTTTAAGCTACTGCAGATACGACAAGCAACAGCACGTTGTAGCTATTTAGGATTCAATATATACCAATTTAACACACCCACAACAAAGATAATCTCAAATCAAGTCACAGTAAAGTAAACCAGCTCTATACTGGCCAGGACCAACAAGAGGTTCGCCCAAGTTCTCATTGAAATTGACTGTTAGGATTCATAGAATTATCAATAAGTATAGAGCCTAACTTACCTATTTCTTCTAACTAATCAATAAGGCACTTTCGTTCAGACAAAAAAGGACCTTTTTGGAACCGAGCGACATCCATCCCATGAAAATACCTCAAAAGACAAAGATCATTTATATTAAATGAGAACCCAAATAAACTTTAAATTGAAAATTACCTTGATGATCAACCCCATTGACAATGATATCTACATAAACTACAAGAACAAAAGTGCTGACATGAAAATGTGTCACAAAGATACAGTGATCATGGAGCTTTGCTACAAGTCATTAAGTGCCACACTATGAAGCACGAATTCTCAAAAACCCACCCAAACACGTAGCGGGTATGGGTACGCACCAATACGGGTAGGATTCGTTGTGGGTGTGGGTCGTAAGAATCGCGCACGAATCGGAATCTGTATTTAGTTTAAACTCATTTTGGGTCGGGTTTAGGCTCATCTCGGGTCATATATTTGTTGGGAAGAGCTTTTAAGTGAGGGTTCTCGGGTGTATAAACCTGAAACCCGCTTATAATCCAAAAGAACACGAGATAAGTCATATGATCTCTCGATTCTCTTCTTAATTCTCCCCAACGCCTCCCCTCTCTTTGGCTTCAAGTTCGACTTCCCTGTCTTCTAAGATCCAACACGACTATGATAGGGGCTAACGGTGGCTGACGAAGACAGTGAAGGACGTCAACACCGAAGACTATGACAGCCAAGTGCTCGGTTGGTCGACAGCAAATTTGCGAAAGGGGTTAGTTTTATTTCTTTCTAATTCTACCTTAAAATTCTCTTTTTGATGGTTGATGTTAGCAATTAGCATTGTGCTAGTGCGCTTCAAAAAAATCGATGAATAATTTGGATGATTTAGAAATTTTTGGGCTCACTGGCTTAGCATGTTTAGGGCTAGGGCTTGAAAAGTTAGGTTTATTTTATTTTTGAGAAATTAGAATTTGTGTTTGTTGTTTTGTTTAGACCATGTTTGCGTAGTATATAAAAGGTATTGATTGTTGGAGATTTTGATTTTTTTTTTTTTTAAACCCTTCTAACATGAGCATTAGTACATTGAATTACGAAGACAAGAGATTTTTTTTTTAATTCTATATTGAAATAAAAAAATATGCCTCTAATTAGAATTTATTTTCTAGCATGTATATCCATTCACTTTATGTCAAAGGTGTTTGGATGCTATTAGAGTTTATCTTCGAAAAAAATGAAATTATGTGTTTGGATTGCAACACTTGTAAACAATTGCTTAGTGCTAAATTATTAATTCATTTTTTCATAATTTCGTCCTTATATGACATTTATTAATCATTAATTATGTTGCTAGCAGTATTGAAAACTTGTATGATAAAGTTTTTACCTATCTTCTTGGTATCTTGGTGTCCAATAATGTATTGAATATTGTAGGTTTAGAGATGCATCTCAGGAGTTCATCATCTTACGATCCTTTGAAGGAGAATGATAGAACTCCTGTATGGAACAAAGTTACTAAATTGGAAAAGCATGGAGAAGCGGGAAGAAATTGGAAGTGCAAGTTGTGTAGTGTAGAGTATAATAGCTCTTACTACTAAGTGAAGATTTCTGGCAGGAACAAGATCAAATGAATGTTCCTTTTTTTCTGTCGACGAAATAAATATGTGACCTCAAAATCACTAATGATCGAGTAAGACATAAGTTGTTGGATCCTCTTAGTAAAAAAGATAGGGAAATTCTTGACTATTCAAGACTTGATCAAATCCTATCCAATGGTCATTGGAATTTCATTTATCCTTTGATTCTCCAAGAGAAATCTGATTTCTTGGCAAAAAGGCAAGAAATAGATTTCTCATCCCATTACAATATGATCAAGAACGAGAAAAAGAACTAATACCCTATTTTAATATTTCCATTGAAATACCCATAAATGGCATTTTACGTAGAAATAGCATTCTTGCTTATTTTGATGATCCATGATACAAAAGAAAAAGTTCGGGAATTACTAAATATGGAATTGTAAAGGCGGATTCAATCATAAAAAGGAAAATTTTGATTGAGTATCGAGGAGCAAAAGAATTTAGTTTGAAATACAAAGTGAAAGCAGATCAGTTTTTTATTCCCGAAGAGGTACATATCTTACCCGGATCTTCGTCCATAATGGTTCAGAACAATAGCATCATTGGAGTAGATATACAACTCACTTAAATACAAATAACAGAAACCAAGTGCTTGGATTAGTCTGAGTGGAGAATTAAAAAGGTATTGAACTAAAAATCTTTTCTAGAGATATTCATTTTCGTAGAGACAGATTACAGTGGCAATTTGATACTGCCAGGAACGAAAAATTCTAAGGAATCAAAAAAATGAAAAATCGGATCTATGTCCAATGGATCACAACCGACCAAAAAACGGACTTTGTTTTGGTTCGACCAGCCGTCACTAATGAAATAGCTGATGGGATAAATTTAGCAAAACTTTTCCCTCAAGATCTATTGTAGGAAAAAGGTAATGTCCAACTTAGAGTTGTCAATTATATCATTTATGAAAATGGAAAAAGTCAATTCGAGGAATTTCTCGCACAAGTATTCAATTAGTTCGGACTTGCTTAGTATTGAATTGGGACAAAGAAAAAAATGATTGTATAGAAGAGGTTCGTGCTTCCTTTGTTGGGGTAAGGGCAAATGATCTGACTCGCAATTTCATAAGAATTGAGTTAGTTAAGTCTACAATTTCATTTACTAGAAAAAGGTATGGTACGGTGGGTTCAGGATTGATTCTCGATAATGGATTAGATCGCAACAAAATCAATCCTCTTTATTCCAAATGGAAGATTCCATTAGTTACCCTACATCAAGAAACTGTCAGTGCATTGTTGAATAGAAAAAGGAATGTCAATGTTTGATAATTTTTTAATTGTTTTCGAGTTGGTCCATTTAAGGGTTTGAAATATAACAACGTAGCAAAAGAGTCAAATCCTATAACTCCAATTAGGTATTTGTTGGGTCCCTTGGGTACTATTGTAGCTAAAATAGTGCACTTTTATTCATCTTACCATTTAATAACTCATAATCAGATCTTATTAAACAAATATTGGCGACTTGATAACTTATAATCAAATCTGGATACATTACCAACTGTACATGGAGAACCAAGTATCTTCACAAGACGTATTTCTACTGCACATGTGTACTATTTCAATTTCTAGATCACAAGCTGATAAGAAGACATTTGCTACCCTATGGTGAAACTACTATTGATTTTTACATTGTCTCTAATGATGACCTTCCTATTGCCCTTCACAAGGGTAGATACACTTGCACATCCCATCTTATCTCTTGCTTTATATCTTATTCACACTTGTCTCCATCCTTTCATGCCTTTATTTCTTTTATGTATCTTAAAAGCCCTATCTATCCCAGGTTGCAGGGACGCCACGAAATAAGAAATAATGGCTTTATAGTAGAATGGAACCTGAGATCTTGTTCTTCCACCAGGAAAGAAAGCAATTGGATGTCGTGGGCGTGTGAAGCTCAATCCCGATGGCTTTTTCACCCATTTGAAGGTCTGTCTAATTGTCAAAGGCTACTCTCGAGTGTATGAAAAGTTGACATTTGTGCAAATTCTTATTTCTTTGGCTCCACTCATTTTGACCCCTTCATCAGTTAGATCTTAAGAATGCTTTTCTTAATGGTAATCACCCGATTTTGTTTCTCAAGGGGAGTGGAGAAGGCGGCAGGCTGAAAAATTAATCTTTGTATGGATTGAAGCAATCACCCAAAGCTTGATTTGGACGATTTGCCTCCGTTGTTCAGACTTTTGGTCTTTCTCGCTCACAGAAGCACCCTGTGTTTTTGCGACGACATAAAGGGTGGGGTTATTCCTGGTAATACATGTGGATGATATCGTTATCACAGGTGATGATGCGTAAGGAATTGCAAATCTGAAATGCTACTTGCATAAGCATTTTCAGAAAAACCTTGGACCTTTGTGATACTTCTTAAGCATTAAAGTAGCTAGGTCTAGGAGAGGCTTTTCCAGAGAAAGTATATGCATGATATGCTCTCTGAGGGAGGTTTAGTGGGTGTAAAGTTGTTGATGCACCCATGAAAGTTAATGTCAAGTTGTTACTAGACGAGGAGATATTAGATGATCGTGAAGGTATCGTTGGTTAGCACGTAAGCCGCAATATCTAATGGTAACTAGACCTAATATTACATATGTTACGAGTGTTGTAAGTTAGTTTCTCTCAGCACCAAGGACAACTCATTGTTGATGTAATAGTGTGGATTCTCAGGTACTTAAAGAAGGCCCCGCGTAAAAGACTTTTATATTCAGATTGTGAACACACCAGAGTTGTTGGTTTCTCATATGTTGATTAGGCAAGTTCACCCATGGATGATAGTCTACCACAAGCTATTCTGTTTTCCTTGTAGAAAATTTTATGTGATGGAAAAGCAAGAAACAGAGTGTGGTGTCCCAATCTAGTGCGGAGTCAGAATGTGAGGTGTGAATTGGTCTAGATCAAAAACTTGTCGACAGAATTTGATTTTACTCCGGAGTGCCCTATGAGACTATACGTTGATAATTAGACTACTATTCACATTGTTGAAAATCTAGTATTCTACGAGCACACAAAATACATTGAAGTCGATTGTCATTTGATACGTCATAAAATAAAATAGAAGATTGTTCAGGCTCGACATTTTTCATCCGAACATCAGCTTATAGATTTAGTTACACAGTCTCTTAGGAAGATACGAGTTGATTTTATTTGTGACAAGCATGTGTGATATATATATGCTCTATTTTGAGGGAGAGTGTTAGGAGTAGTGTTTAGGCTTGCTTGTATTAGTAAACTGAATCTCAAGATTTATCTATATAATAAAATAAGATCTAGAGTAACTAACTCTCTAATTTCAATAACCTGGTCTTATCACATTGCTAAAGGCAAACAAAGAGGGTCGGCCTATGATTCAAATGAAGGAACCTGAATCTGGATGTTTGAGCTTAGCGGCGTAAAAACTAGCTTTTTCACTCCCACTGTCAGCATGTATATGCCCCTCCCAACTGACATATTCTCTAGGTTGAACTCTACCTTTGAAGACGAGAACCTCATAATTTCCCCTTCCTCTATGGATCTAAAACTAGGCAGAGGGAATGGATGATTTGCAGATAAAGGGATAACATCCTCAATCTTCCCTAAACTTCTACTTATAATGTTGGGATTTGGTATTTTGAATCCACTTGAGAGATTATAAGGGAATATGGAAGGAGGCAAAGACGGATGTAGCTCATATGGAATAGAAAAGTAGATTTAAGACTAGATAATATGACTAGATCTAACACTCCAATCATGGGTTCCCCTTTTTTGGTCATACAAATTCTAAGTATATTTGACTCTCCCATCGAATTAGTGGGCCTATTATCAAATTAATATCAGAGCTAAAAGTCGATTAGGCCTATTGTAGTGCATGGTGTTACGAGAGATTAGTGAAAATTGTTGGTTAACTCAGACAAAAGATTTGATCAAGTTGAGGAACAAAAAGGCAAAAGGGTGCTATGGGTGAAGACTTGAGTCAATTGAGGTAGTAGAGCATAGAAATTAGCTCGGGGGGAAGATGAGCAACTAGAGCTGAAAAGGGGAGTAGGCTTAGGGTGAAGTTCAAGTATAGAGCCCATATTTGAAGCCCATATTGAAGTTTAGGGGGGGAGGGGGGGCTTGAAGCGCATGCGTTTCAAAAATGGGTTCCAGCCAATGTGCAAATTGTTGCTGATTCGAGCCAAGGTAGCAATTGTTGGGATTTGGTTTCTCGAATCCACTTGAGCAATTAAAGAGGTATGACATAAGGTGAAAATGGGTTTAATCCCAGATGAAATAAAAGAAAAGAAGGTTAAGTGTCCTCTTAGAATATAAAATACTATCCTCAACCCTCACTATAACTTTGGAGTTTGGCGCAATGGCAAGAACTTTAATTTGATATAGGAACAACCCAAGTTCAATTCTCACCCCATGCGCAAAAAAGAAACAGATTTAAAAATAACAGTACCGCTACAAGCCCAGGTTTCAACCCATAAAAAGGCGCTCGACCTACGAAGGGTGTGTAAGAAAATAAGCAGTTACGCCGTGACCAAACTTCTTATAGACTAGTCTTTTACTGTCAGAAAAAATATTTATATCAAGCAAAAAAGGGGGGGGAACACTCAAGACAAGTTGATACTGTGTACCTCGTTGGCCAAGAAAGCTAGCCTGCTTTATATCTGTCCCCACATTGCAGTGGCCAATATATCTTTGTTTCATATCAAAGGCAACTTCAGGCTGCAGAATATATGACAAAAGTACATTTTACATGGAGCAGAATGATTTACCATACAAGAAAGCTAATAGGAAACGGAACTAATGAAAGAATTTGCCAACCGCAGAAAGTGCTGAGAGTCTGTATAATACATCTTTGGTAAAAATAATTGCATCATTTTGAACTGCTACAGAGGCATTTATTTTGTAGTAAAACTCAATGAAACATTAAATGTTAGCAATCTTGGGAAACGACTACTGCCCGCAACTATAGTTAATCGAAAGATGGTGTCTTCACAGAGACAGTTTTAATATAAACCATTTAAAAGTATGGCATGTTAACAATTAACAAATACAGTTCAATACAAAATGGTACTTACCCTTTAAACTGAATGTAACTCCTGCATTATTTGGGTACTAGTGTTCTGTGCTTGTGCAATGCTCGTATATAGAGAAGTAGCATTCTAAATTTCCTATTCTATATAATTAAAATAATCGGTATGTACTTAATTAATTTATATCAGAGAACGTTCAACTTCCAAATAGGTTTTCTAAACTTTAAACTTGTATAGTCTTATTTACTCTTGTATAAGGTAATGACTGACCAATTTCATGTAATAAATTAAAAAAGTTGTTATTATTTGATTTGATATAATGTAAAGAATCAAATTCTTTCTACAAACAATAAAGTTTAAATTAAGATAATAAAAAGCTATTGAAAATAGAGAAGAGAAACTTTTATTGAGTAATCAAAAGTAATGTTATAACAGGCTTTATGACATCCATTATAAGCTTTCCTCTTTGTTTAATATAGCTTTAAAACAAATTAAAAAATGCTATTATTATGATTATAAATAAATAAAAAATAAAGAAAAAAGATAAGTAGAAGCCCAATAAGAATGACGAAAAGAGTAAATGATACAACCAAATATCTGAATTTGTTTTTATCTAAGATCTAAAAGTAATATTATAATTATAAAACAAATTGTAGAAATAAAGATTAATGTAAATCTAAAAAATGGACAGAAAAAAGTGCATGTATGGATATAGATGTAGGATAGAATTTAAATTGGATAAAAGTTCAGGTTTGTATCTAAGACTTGAGAGAGTGATATCACAAAGATGAAAAAAGTTATAAAAGAGATAAAGCATAGATACATAAAAATAAAAGTAAAATCTTTTTGAAATTCTAAAAGCAAAAAAATAAATTTAATGTGCGGATTAAGCAACCTCGTAATCTTTTGGAACAACATTGTCAGGATTGAGTTATTAATCCCCATAAAATGACATTACGTATTTTGTTTTATATTTTTGAAGTTCCTTAAAGCTATCTTATTAGCTATTCATTCTTCACAAGAAGGGACAATTAGAACTTCTAATAGCAGTATAGTTTCTACAAAATTTGCAACCAAAATACTTTACTGGAAATGTTTCATAAAGATTTGAACCAAAACCATTATAACACGGGAGAAACAAATGCGAAACAAAATCAGAAGGGATTCTGTCTCAAAAGAAGGACAAATTTTTCACAAAATTTGCAATCAAAGCTACCAAACAAAGGAAGGAAAACAATGTGAGAAACAACATCAGAAAGTGCATTGTTTTGGCCCCATAGCACAATCTCGCAAGCATTCCAGACAAAATGAATAGATGACTTTGGAATATTTGAAACTGATACCTCATCTATGCCAGATTCCAAAAATGTGAACAGTGAAACCGACAAACCTGAGAAGCATAATGTTCATGCTGAGCCGATGATGATGTTGGGGATCCTTGTGAACCATTTCCACTGTTATTTTCTCTATTTGAATCCTCACTTCGGTGAAAACGTAAATTTAAACTTCCACGAAGAATAGAAGGTTCAATATCACGACCCTCATCACCTGATATTGATGTTTCAAAATCCAATTCCATTTCTCCTTCATAATCAGAGTCTTCTCTTTCATATTGAGATTCCTCATTATTGAATTCTGATCGGAAAAGAACATCACTCAACGATCTAATTCTCCCTCGACGTACATCTCCCTTTCTCGCTCCCCCATTATCCTTGCTCTTCTTTTCTCCTTCGGCTGTATTGTACAGAGTATTAGGAATGACATGAAAGGGAAAACCATCCACATAAAAACATTAAAAAGATAGATATTATACCTTTAGGCTCAACTCCAGTTAATACTTATAAAAATTATACGAAAAGTTAAAACATAAATCTAGACGCTTTTAAGAAACTAAGGCATGCGTACACTAGGGGTATTGAGCATGTAATATCTGTGCAGACATACAATTACCCACTTGAAGGCGGGGAAAAAACTTATGGAGACTTTGGATTTATTTGTATAATACTACAAATGTTAAGGGTGTATTTGAAAGATGGACACACTTCAAAAGTGACAAGTTATCTGTTATTGAAGGAGGGGTGCATTTGCAGAACATATTCGATAAAGGCTTTGGATTATTGGGTTATCATATGGCTGAAGGGAAAGTTTTATCGGACTTCTATTAGGCCAGCTTTGTTACATGGCACAGAATGTTAGGCTATAAAGAGATATCATGCCCAGAAGATGAGTGTAGCAGAGATGTGCATGCTTCATTGAATGTTTGGCAACACGAGGAGAGATAAGATGAGAAATGAGGATATTCGTACTAAGATAGACGTAGCCTCTATAGAAGAGAAGATGAGAGAAAACTGCCTATGATGGTGCGATCATGTGCGATGTAGACCTACAGATGCGCCAGTCCGGTGAGTAGAGTGTATCAAATTAGGGCAAGTTAAATGAGCGCAAGGGAGACCCAAAAAAACAAGAATGGAGGTAATACGGCAAGATATAGAGGCTAAAGGTCTTAGTGAAAGAATATTGCTCGATAAGAATGAGTGGAGAAAGCTGATCCATGTGCACAATCCGGCATAATTCTCTTTATGTTCATGTAGCCTACCCCAAATACTTGGGACAAATGGCTTAGTTGTTGTTGTTGTTGTTGTATAAGATGATCCAATTAAAAACTCAGATCAAATAGGAGGTGTGGACCCACTTTCTAATAAAGAATAATTCTTGTTTGTTCTACCATAGTAGGAAAGGAAAAGGGAACACTGAGAAGATGTAGCAGCAGCTGGAAGAGAGAAATAAGCAGAAAAAGATATTGGCAACTAGAAGAGAGAGAAAACATGAGAAGAAATTAAGAGATATCTCCTTTTAATAATTAAGGTGAAATTTTATATGTTGTATTTTTAATTGTTTATACTTAAGGGAAAAGATAACGCTCATTATTCGGGGTAGATCTTAACCCATGAACAAAAGTGTATTTTTGGAATAGTCTGCATCAATTTTATGCATCGGCTTTAGTAAAACTCTAATAAAAAATTCTGTTTCTCTTTGTATTTAACTAAGATGATTTCAATCAAATCTCTCAAACGACGAGCTAAATATTTATTAGAAATAAGAAAATAAGTAAATGAGAGAAAGGAAGAATTTCCCTTATATTTTTGGAACCTTTTACTAGTCTGTTTGGCCCACAAAATCAGTTCAAAAATATCAATGAAAGTACACATAGATAAAATATGCCCTGAACGAAACTTCAGTTCTGGCCCTCTGGAAGTGTGTTTTCAGGTTGTTTTTGGAGAATTAGGATCTCCTAAGTCCTATGTATTTTATTTGCTTTGCTTCCATAAAGTTTAAGTCTCTGATAATGATAGTTCTTTCTATTGATGTATTTTTATTATATTGTTTACGTTAGGGGACCTAGCTGATGGTTGAAAGAAAATTCCTGAGTTCTCAGATGTTATTAATTGATATTAACAGTGAGTAATGGAGAATGGTTTGTAGTTTTCTACTTTATAAGATACAAGTAACCAATAATTCTAGTGTATGGTGAGTTGAGTAAATTGCTTTACTTTTTGAAATGAGTGGATTCACGTGTTTGGTGCATATTTATTGTTATGAGAGATGCTGATGTGGGTACCTAACTGCGAAGTACCAAGATTAGTATTCCATGTTTATGAAAAGCATGTCGTTTCTTTTTCTTTTTTGTGAACAATTCATGACTTTTCATGTAGCTATATGAAAAGATGGGTACAAAGTTGATTGTGAGAATTTTGTTTATTAATTTTAGTTATATAGAAGAAATTTCTTTTACGGTATGTATGCATCTCATATCAATATATCAGTATATGTTGGAAGCTAAGTCCTACTGGGGCTTTATGTATTCCCTCCATGACAACTATTTTAGCGTCATATGAGCGTCTATATATGGGTCTTAGCTTCCTACCACAGGATTAGTAATTATGGCATAACCAAGTCAGCTCGGATGTAAAGTGGTGAGTGCACTGAGAAATGACCTACTTACTTTCCATGCATGAAAATATTTTAAAAAGAACTCCATGTTTGGTGCATTTATTTATTTATTTATTTGCAAATGCAAAATTTTGTAAGTTGATTTATAAGAATCATTTTATTACTTTTGTACATACAATTTTTCTAGTGCAAACTATTTGGTAAGTTTCAATGTACATGTAGTGAGCTGTGTAGCTGTATGTAGCTCATTCCATTCTATTACCATTTTTACAGTACTAGAGATATAATAGCCGTTATGAGGCAAATAGAGTTAAAATTTAGTGACAAGATTCAAAGATTTGTCATGTATAACCGTTGTTGCTTCCTTTAATTGGGTAATTATCTGTTACTTCTGTGTTTACACTAGATTGTCATAACTTGGAGTAAAATTAGAGGCTTGGATTCTGCTTGGAAATATCACTTGTAGTTTTAGGGATTTAGCTGTGTGGTTTAAATTGCACTTGCATTAGCCCAAGTGTAACATAACGGCTATGCTGCCGTTAGCATCCTACCATCAATTCTTAAATATTTCGATTATACCAAATTTGTATAACACTCACAAATATGCATGTAATTAGTTTTGCACAGCTTTGAAGGTGCATAAGAGTAAAGTGGCCCAGTGTCCTTGTAGGTGCTAGGTACCAAAGTAATATTTTAGACAAGCACTTTACCCAAACACTTAAATATGTCAGGTAGTGGGTCCACATATTATTCAGAAAACATCCCTACACTCACCCCCAAGTGGAAAACTGCACCTGGTTTTCCACTTGGAAGATAGCAAATGAGAGGGATACTTCTTACAACAACATTGAGCCCCCTGTAAACGTGGATTACGTGCTTCGCGGGACAACAGAGAGTAGTGACACAGAGTTACTGGGTGGGGCGAAAAAGTGAGAGCTTTTAAGGATTTTTTATGATTGGCTTACACAGGTGTGGCTTACATTTTATCCTACAACCAAAGCTTACATTTTAGCCCAGGCGTGGCTTACACAGGCCATGCCTTGGGCACGGTCCATTCATGCCCAATCATGTCATGCTTACGAGCTGTGCCATGCTGGGTGGTGCTAAACCCAGGCACTACACGAACTGTAAATGGACCTTGATTTTGGAGCCCAAGCACAGCCTAACATACTATTATGTATACGCATGCACCAATCATTTGGCTGGCCCGTCCGGCTACCAGTCGGCCCAAGCCCATTTCAACCCGACCTAGGATAGCACGCAAACCATAAATGGATGGCAAACGGACCATCCCATCCTAGACAACCATAGAGATTCTTTTACAACACTAATAGATTAAGCACAGAAAAAAAAAACTCTATTGAGTAACAAGTGAGCTTGATGGCAACGTAGAAAACCCTTGAGCCAGAAAAGCTAAAGAACAATTAGCAAGAGAACTCAGTTCTTTGGTGGACACGATAAAGAAGGGGAAAATATACAAGTAATACAGACACCAACCTGCAGCAAGTTGATTTCTTATGCTCAATACCCTTTCTGAAGCCTGACTGTTTGATGGAGCAATATTTTGCGCTGCTACAGCATACTCTAAAGCTTCTTTAAGTTTTCCTAGCTGCATCCAGATTCAAGTATATCAAATAGCTAGAAGGCTGAAATGTCAATAGGCAACTATATTTTTTGGCAGAAAAGAAGCACATATAGGGTTTGTTTACATGTAAAAAGAAAGGCACCTGTAGAAGCGCTTCCGACATGTAATAATGAGCCTTAAACGATAAAGGAGCAATGCTTCGAGCTTTGTTGCAATCTCTTATAGCCATGTGAACATCATTCTTCCATTTCCTCTGAAATTAAGATGTCCATGTTCCATATATTCAAATAATATTAACCTTTTACAGTTAAGACTGACGAGAACATAACGAACCTTAAGAAGCAATGCTGCTCGAATGCATAAGCACTCATGCCTTAGTGCATCACCAATTTCCGGACCTTTTCCATCTAATACTTCATTACACGCTTCAATTCCATATAGGAAGTTTGAGCCTTCATTCAGAATTTTTTCTGCACCTTGAACCAATTTCTTGTACATGTCCAGCTACAATTAGCTAATGTGTATAAATTTGACTGCTTCACTTACAAACACCAAAAAAAAAATAATAAACAAATAGTTTTTAGTCAAAAAATATTAGCTTACCCACCCTTCTCAAAATGTTTTTGCTTTCAGTGAAGTAACTTGAAGAAGCTGAAGGTGGTGAAGGTGATTCTGATTCTTTGGATATAGGAGCTAAAGAAACCTGCTTTGCCACATCATCAGCAGTGTATCCCATTCTCTGATCACCTGAAAAATACAAGTAAACTTAGTAGCAAGTGAGCAAGAGAAAAATACAAAATAGCAAGTAGCAGTCTCTAAATAGAAACACATACAGAATAATTTAATATTTCTATTTAAAAAGGTAGGCGGACAACTAATGAGGATGCACCGATGAATTTTCTTTGGGTAACTTTCTAAATTAGTAATTCACTGATGTGAAACCTTTCACCATTGACAACATCTTTTGCTTATTAAACTTAGTTACTTAAATTAGAAATCTTTATATTATTAGAAGTTTCTAAATTATTCGGAGTCATTGTAATTGTCTATAAATAAGGAATATTGAGGGAGGAACTATGATCTCTCTTAAATCATTTTTTCTCAAATTTTGATAGTATTAGACCTTGTTTTAAAAATCGGCCGAGTCGGCCGAGATATCGTTCAATATCTTCTTTTTTTGCTTGTTGCCAATACGATATGCGGAAATCGTTCGCCATATCATTTGCAGAAAAAAACGACCAATATTTGAAATATCGCCCGATATCGGCCGATAAATTGCCCGAAATATCGCCCGATATAAAATAACTTATTTATTGCACAACTGCGTGCAAATGTACATTGTTTTTTTTTACTATCTTTGCATGCATATTACATCATTTTTATTAGGTAAATGATATTTATGACACTAAACCAACTTTTAGTTATCAATATTTCATTACATATAGTGTCTGATATGAACGTCCGATATGCGCGCGTATCCCCGATATCTCACCCGATGTCAGATATCCGATATGAAAAAACCCAATCTGATACGAGCCCGATATCCGATATTTAAAACCTTGGTATTAGAGTAAGGTTCATGATTCAAAAAAAAGAAGTTATCGTTCATAAAAAAAAAAAACTAGTTGCCTTCAAGTTTCAGAATCCTAGACGTCTCCATAATTCAAAATCCTAGTCATCGTCAATTGTCACCTCCTCTACTGCTTTCTATCACCAACCATTGTTGCCTTATTCTACAACCTATGCTACCTCTGCTCTCTTCTAGCAGCCCTTCTTGTTTGCCTTCGATAGGTCGTTACCGAGGCTCTGTCATGCTCTCTACGGTCCTGCCGTGATTTTTATGTTCTGTTGTGCATCCGATATATTGATCTGATTCTCTACTATTGTTCTATCTGAACGTGTATAACGTGAATTGTTGACGTTCTCTGTAAATACTACTTGATGGCTATTTTTTCTATCTAACCATCTCTGTTGTAAGATGATCTTACCACTCATCTACTATTGCTGCTTAAGTTTTTTTTCATTGGTGTTACTCTTGCAAGAAGTCTTGTCATTTTCTACTGAGTTTGAGGATCTCCCAAAATCTCCCCTACTGAGTTTGAGGATCACTCAAAACCTCAACTTTTTTACTGACTTTAAAGATCTCTCAAAATCTCTCCTACTACATTTGAGGATATCCCAAAACCTCTAGTTTTACTGAGTTTGTGAATCTCTAACATCATAATTTTATTCAAGGAGATGAATACGATCTTTGTGCAATCTTTGTTCAAGTGTTTGATTTGACTCAAATTCAGTTCGCTTTGGTTTGCAGCTTTAGTATCAACATCATTAATTCAATAGATTAGCATCAACATTAGAAATTTTACTTGTTTTTTGTTGAAAAAAACTTTATTTAAGAGATATTTTACTAGTTTTTATAACAAGCTGGGCATGATTGATATCTATGCTCCAACTTGAGGAGGAGTGTAAAACTTAGTTATTTAAATTAGGAGACATTATATTATTTGAAGTTTCTAAGTTATTAGTTTTTAAGTTATTAAGAGTCCTACACATATTATGAGATGTATTTATAATTGCCTATAAATAAAAGGTATTAAGAGACGAACTATGAAACTCTCGCAGATCTTTTTCCCGTCAACTTTTGATAGTGACAATAGAACGCCCTTTGTTATCTCAACCACTATGGTAGGATGGCCAGACTTCACTAGCTTACTCCTTGAGATGATAATGGAAAATGATAAGGTTCTCTAGAGCATGACTGTGATCAATTAACACCCAATTTAACCACTTCGGATGAAGCAGACTTGGAACAGGGATAGGTCTGGCAGGTTCTCAATCTGTTCTGAATACCTCTCCTTTTCAGATACACATCAGCAATCTTCCTCAATATCCAGAAAACACATGGATAAAAGATCTCTGGTGCACCCTAAAGGTCAGAGTGCTCATATAAAAGTTTCTGCACTGTATTATTCCCACAAGAAGCTTACTACAGCTAGAGATTGCACTATAAACGACAGCAGATGTACTTGTTGTGACAAAGACCATCCTGAAACTATGGATTATCTGCTCTGGAATCGTCCTCAGTCTCAGAAGGTGAGATCTCTCGTACAAGATTAATTGAAGGACGAACCCCTAAGGACATCAATCAAGAATCTACACCAAGTACTGCAGCACAACAGAAGAACGATTTATGGGCATTGACTAAGAAAGACCGTCATTAGCATGTCCTATGGGTGTAGTAGAAAACTCACAATAACCTCTACCTTAACCAAGGGCTACAGACCCCACAAGGAAATAGGGTTAAGATGCAAAATTTTAGTCAGAGAGCAGGTTGTAATCCAGAGTGATAAATTACATAATGCTAACATACATACGAGGTGGATTCAGAAGCACAGCTTCTGACTCGAACTTCTATGAGTTAACATTTGCATGACTGTGTTCTCTACCAAAAGCGCAAAAGAAACCAAAAAATAAAAATAAAAATTCAATCATACAGAAGAAATTGCCCCAAGTTGTGATCTTAGCTTGATCAACTTTACCTATCAATGTCTGAAAGATCATTGGTTAAAATTTGAAGCAGCATAACAGTTTTGTTCTAGGGTAATCTACCTGGATAGACCTGGCTAAGATGAATCTGTAAACCAAAAAATAAAGGGTGTGTGGATCAGCATTGATTGAACAACTAACATATCTCATAGGGATTGCCAGATAGGGAAATTGGGGAATCATAAACTTACATCTTGAAATAACACAAGGTGTGAACATTAGAACCACAGATAGATAATCAAGACTATGCAAACCGAGGGAAGGATGATAGCCTCTCCTGGAATCAACAAGAACGTTGATACTATTTAACATTGAACAGCTAACATATCCCTTTGGGATGAGCAGTTGAGGAAATTGGGAAGTCATAAACTTATATCTTCAAATAACATAAGGTGTGAATATTCAACCCTAGAACCATAGATGGATAATAAAAACTACGGAAACTCATAAAAGGATGATAGCCTTTTATGGAATCAACAAGAACGTTGATACTATCAAATTCTAAAGACAAATGGCATGTTCTAGCGTCCTCTTGAGGCAAATCCCAGCATTGTTTCTATTAAAGGATAAAAGCATAATTGTAAATTCAGATTTATCTCATCCATATAATAACACCAATTGTCCCACATTAGATTAAGCTATCTATTTTCTCCAAACCTAACATGGCATCAAAAAAATCCCTATTCATCACCACATGCGCCTGTATCAACAACATCTCTCTCCATAAACCCTAACCCTGGCTGTGGTCCATCTATACCATCTCCCACTTCTCTTCATCAAACCTCCATCTCTCTTCTTAAATTTATTTCTTTTCCCTTACATCCAGTTGCCACCAAACATCAAACCCCTAGCCGTCCCCTTGTTCTGAAACCTTAGCCGTCACCAAAACCATAGCCACCCTGTCGCTGTGTTGCTACTACTGCTGCTGATTTGTTGTTGCATGTGCTGCCAATTTAGTGCTCATGTCCCTAATCTGTTGTTGCTACTGCCACCTCTCTTCCCAAACTCTAGCCACTACCATTAAGTTCTGCCGCCATTCAAACCTTGTTGTTGCCGCAACCCCAAACTTGGCGTTTCAGCAACCTCTCTTTATACAGTTAACGATGGTATTCGGGTGTTTAACAAGTAAGGTATTATTGTATTTTGTGTTATCCTTCATCTATATAAAGAACATGGTACAATGCCTTTAGGTAACATGAGATTTCTTCTCTATCACCACGTGTGCCCCCCAAAAGTCATCCATCAATCACCGCCATATCCCAGCCACTGCCATCTCCAAAACCCTAACCACCACAACCCATATGCTGATGTTGTTCTCGCTGCTTTGTTGCACCGGCCCCAGCACCACTTTGCTCTAAGCGCCATGAAAAAATACAAATTAAAGTTGCAAACCTCTGCAACCCTATTCCTCTTCTTTGATCTAATCGTGATTTCTAACCTGCTCAAATCAGAGTTGCCTGATCTTGTTCCTATTCTTCTATATCTATTTTTTTTACTTCTCAGTTGGGTCTTCTATTGTCTGATTCCATGCCTTCCATGCCTGAGATTGAAATCGTTCATAATCTCTTGGGAATTCAAATTATTTCTTCCTTGGTGTCTTTTCTACTGAGTTTGATGTTCTCTCAAAATCCGTCCTACTCAGTTTGAGGACCTCTCAAAACAACCGCTTGTACTGAGTTTGAGAATCTTTAAAATCATGACCGCAACCAAGAGATGAATATTTAAATTTGTATACAGTCTTTGCATAAGTATTTTTTATTGGTAACTTCGGTTCAACATCAATTGACTCAACAGTTTGGCAGCAGATTTGCAATTCAGTATTTGTTTTTTACAGTAGTTCTAATATTTCTTTTTGTTAGTTTATGTTAATAGGCATCGATACATGTCTGACTTCCATGAAGGAAAGCTCAGTTCAAGCTGAGAAATATACCAGAATTAACATCCATCAAATACACATGCTCTGCTGCAACACAGTAGTTGTTTTTTACAGTAGTTATAATTAAAAAAATTGTTAGTTTTTGTTAATAGGCATCGATACATGTCTGACTTCTATGAAGGAAAGCTCAGTTCAAGCTGAGAAACATACCAGAATTAGCATCCATCAAATACACATGCTCGCCACTGTAACTCAATAGCACTTCCTCTCCGTTGGGACTAAATGTAACATGGGTTAGATGCAAGCTTGACCTTCTCTGAAAATAATAAAATAAGTAAATAGTTAAGCATCATGAGTTGTAACATAGGAAATAATTGTTCATATGTAGAGTGATGACAATGCCGAGTTTTCCCTAAAAAGCATTTCAGTTTAAGATTATTTTTCTGAACAACAATCATAGTCCATGAGAACCTTATTAATTAAAAATATATTAGATAGGTTAACACTAAATATTTGTGACATGGATAACTAAACAGTTCTGAGACTTAAGGAAATGAAATCACCATATAATTTCTCAAAATAGAACTTTAATGGGACAAGGACTCTAATGTTTCAGCTACTCTAATATAGAATAGTATTTAGTACATTCTAAACTAATAAACTAAGATTAAAAAAATCTTAATAACAGAAAGGCAGTGTAACATTGTGATTGTTGCAGTCAAATTTTGTTAATCTGTCCGCAAGATTTAGACGTGTGACTGATGGCTAACCCAATTTTGATGAGAAAATTGAATGATGACATGTAATATTACAGTGCTTGTGTTTGTAAACCAAGACAAACATCAGCAGACATTCTAACAAGTGCAAATACCATGTTATCTGGAAACACTCACTACCACAAACATTTTTTTTTTTTTTAAAGCCGAAGCCCAAACAGTACAGAAAAAGTAGAAAAAGTCATACATATTACACTCTTTTGCTTTGAGAGATTTTGGAAAGATCTAAGTAACACCTATTAAGAATAGAAAAAGGCATGTCTGCAGTCCAGATATGTTCTGCTCCTGGTAAGTTCGATGCCGAAGAAGCTAACCAATCTGCAATCTCATTCCCCTCTCTTAGAGTATGCTTCAACAGGATGGACTGGAAGTTTCTAAGCATTGAGGTAATATCAGCCCAATGTCTTGCTGGAAGTTTCTAAGCATTGAGGTAATATCAGCCCAATGTCTTGCTGATTTCCAATTTCATGCGAGGGGCCTTCAATAATCAGGGGATAATGATAAAGTGTAGATAACACCTTAAGTCCCCACCAGACTGCCCATAGTTCCAAAGAGTTGTGTTTGAGGTGTGAAGATATTCTCGGAGCCTGCAAGGAATGACTTTCCTGTGCAATCCCTACCAATGAACCCAATACCTTGACCAGCACAATTCTAGGGGCCATCAAAACTTAGTTTAAGCCAAATGCGGCCAAGGTAGTGTCCATATAATAATTTTATGGAAACTTTGCTTTTGACATGCTGCTTAGTCCCATCTTCTTCAAGATATTAGCAGAAATACAATAGATGCCATTCCTCCGAGATAAAGCTCAGGAAACCTGCCCTTAACAAGGGTCGTACTTTGCCCAGAGGATATCCACGGACTCAGATTTGTTCTCAAACAGTTGATCGTTTCGTTGTTTCAACATAATCCAACAACCACATAAAAGATAAGTGTGTTATGAAGATTCCAAATAACATTATGTCTGTGTCCTCTACTGAAAACAATGTCATGAATATTGGAAGAAGAAAGCAACGGGAGTGAAAAATTCAGAGATGCCTTCATGTGTTGCCAGAAATTGATAGAGCTAGAACAGTCAAAGAAAGTATAGGAAACTGTTTCCTCAGCAGAAATATTACATCTTGAGCAATTTATATGAATGTCAACCCCTCTTTTTACAAGCTCAAACTTGACAGGAACCTTTCATTGGAGTAGCTTCCAAATAAAATAGAATGTGTAAGCCCATTTAGAGAGTTTGGTGTTACAGATATCTCCATTCTGTGAGATATATATATATATATATATATATATATATATATATATATATATATATATATATATATATATATATATATATATATATATCACATAGTTAGATGAAAGGAGAGAACTAGCAGTTGTGACTGAATAGGCTCCTGCTAGTGTTAATTTCCAGAAGCATCTTGATTAGAAAGGTCAATTTGTAGCTCTTTAATAATGAGTTGGAGATGGTATAGGGAAGAAAGTTGAGTTTATCAGAGTCCCAGCTGGAGTTTCCTTCTTTGATGAAAACATTAATGGTTTAGATAATATTATCTGATGCATAGATACCATTTCAAACATCTTTAAAATAACCAATAACCTGTGAATATACTCCAGCAATAGAATTCCTCTCATACAACATGTCGATTAATGTAATGTTGAGCACATTCTACATCTTCAATATCTTGAAACGCTTAAGCCAGATATGGGCCCCATGATTTATTATCAAGCTATAAAATTGGATGGGTTTTCAAGAAAGATTTTTTTTTTCTTTTTGAAATAGCTTCCTTAAATGCAGTAGAAAAACTAAGATCCTTTAAGAGTTAATGCTATATGCAAGTACAGTATAATAACTAAAATATAAAATTCATATTCTGGTATTTCTAAGTACCTCTAGTTTAAGAGTGATATGAATTTATGCAATAATTAGGAAGTATTTTCAAACTTGCACATGGGAAAGAGATGCCCTGACACGATGTTAATACAACAAAACAATGTCAAAAGATTTAACCTTTCAACTAGAATGTACAGTAGCAGCCTAACAGGTTAACACAGATTGCAGTATTAGCCTAAAAACAGAAAATGGTTTTCTAACGATACCAATGATATGATTAAAGAATCTTCTAATGATACCAATGATGAAACAAGCTAGGAAAGCAACCTCACCAGTGTTTCTATCTAATATTTAAACCAAGATAAACATGAAAGTATCTACCGATAACACGGACGTTAAATAAACTTTCAGAACTTACACGTTCAGATAGGTGCATTGGGCAGAAATAACTAACACAAGGAGGTGGCTTCATTTTTGTCCGACATGAGCTCAAAGGCGGAAGCATTCTTCTATCATATAACCGGGCAAATGCATCGCTGGATAGGGAATTAAGGAAAATACGGTCTACACATTAATCAGCATGACCAGTAATAAGTTCAACGAAGAGTGCGGAAGTCCACGTACCTTCCCCCAACAAGAATTTGATGGGGTCGAGTAGAACTTATGTCACAAGACTTAAGAGCCAAACACTGTTTAGGAGGAGAAGCAAGAGACCTTTTTGCGCCACATCGTAGATCAAGCTGCGAGAAAAACTAGATGTTAGGGAGGAAATATTGAGCAATAGGTGTACATGTATAAATATATTGTTACAACTAGAAAAATGACAACCATAAGGCAATATCCACAAAAATCACCTACCTAAAATGTGGCAAAACAAATGCATCGCTTCAATCCTGAAGGATATGCGAAATTTCACTTTTCTCTACAAAATACTTCCACAAAATAGAATAAACTATCTTCTTAAAGATACACCTGGGCATCCTTATTTTTTGAATTTAGGGATCTATGGAACATAATATTATGTTTGAGTTCAATGTACTTTTTAGAAACAAAACAGGTTTAATTCATTAAAACCATAGAACGGTATTGCTGCTGTAAGCATTTTATTATATGCATTCATACCAATGGTGTATGTATATCAGTGTCTCCAGGCGCATGTGTATCTAAAAACCATAACCAACCAAATACAGGTAAATGCCCCACTAACCTCCTAAGTTGGTCTGTCATTTGGTATTTGCCACAAAGAAAACAGTCGAGGAGCTTAGCTCAGGTATTGTTTGTTGGTTCCGGCATCATTTCTAATAGGAGCTATCATTTGAAAGCACAGAACTTTCTAAATTCACAGTTGCCATCAATACAACCATTCACATGAAGTCTCTTTCATCTTTCTGGTGGGAATATATTAGCACCTGCTGTGGTAAAGGCTCCCAACTTTAACACCCTACTGCAGTGAAACTTCTCTTATTGAACAGACATCCTGTGACTGTTTAACTCTCAATTTACTATAATGGCTCTAATAAACAACCCTTTTATAAGAATCAACCTCATCAGTGCTGAATATTAGCTGCTCTGCAGCATCAGCATTGATGCATATCTTACAATATGACGCCTCTGGAAACATGTAAATAGCACCGGTAACACCATCCTTCTAGACGAAGGTTACAATTATTACCGATTAAGCAGGTCCAAACGAGTGTGGCAATACTTAACATCTGTAATAACTAATAACTAATGCCCCTAATTTAAGCATGCCTCAGTCAGCACTACACTATTAAGCTCATAACTGCCAACTTGGGTTCAGATTTCCTATATCAGTGCACGAACCTGAAATGGACTTGGCTCCATCAAGTTCTTAACAGCCATGGGGCTTCGGGTGCGGGAGTATTCAGAAAAGTAAACCTCCTGCTTTATTCTCATTGGGCTAAGTTTGGTTCCAATTCTAGATCAAGTTTTGGTTGTGTAGAAGTAGAATGAAAAATAATACACTCCAAAATAGGGGGGGTGTCTCTTATTTATATGTCCATGGAACAAGTACAGAAAGTAGGAAGAGAAAATGTACACAATTACATAAAAGACGCGGCCTTATACTAATATTAAAAACCTTTTACAACCTTTTACTACTCTAATCTCCCCCTCAAACTAGATTATAGATGTCAACCATCTCAACTTGTTAATACTCCCCCCTCAAGTTGAAGCATAGATGTCAACCATGCCCAACTTGCTACACAGGGGGGCTCTTTCTAGACAAATTTTAGTAAATATATCACCAAGCTCACAACTAAATGGAACAAGAAGAGTGATTATTCGTTGTTGTATCACCATGTCTTTGATTACAATCAACCTTGATATGCTTCATCAAGATTATTGTCAAACATAGTTGTCCCATTATCACAATATATAAGAGTATTAGTTAGGGACTCATACGTAATTTTCCCTTTTCTATTTTCTCTATATAATAAACTTGAGTAATCTCGCAACCACCCATCTATGGTATGTCGTCTCCCTCTCTCTCTCTCTCTCTCTCAACTTCTTCACAATGCATTACCATTGGCATTGTTGCAGGCAATCTCGCAAAGACGAAATTGGATCACATCATCTCACAAGTAGCATGTGCCATTAGTGTGCTATGCTTCAGCATTAGACTAAGCAAAAACAGTTTGCTTCTTACTTCACTATGTCACCAAATTTCCTCCAACAAAAATACAATACCATTAATAGAGAATCTATTAAGATGTTGGACCCAATCAACATCAAAGTAACTAACAATGTCTAAATGAGAGGAAGGTCCATATACCATTGTTTACCGAGAACACTATTAAGATACTGCAAGACACAATAAGCAGCAATCCTATGCAGTTGATAAGGATCTGCATATACCAACTTAACACACACGGTGTTAAAATATAAATACCTCAACCCTCACCTTAACTTCAAAGTTTTGAAATAGTGGTAAGAACTTTAATATGATATCAGAACAATCCAAGTTCAATTCCCACCCGTCGCGCATTTAAAAAGCGGATTTAAGAAAAAAGAATAACGCTGCACAAAAGCCCAGGTTTCAACGCATAAAAAAAGCGCTCAATTAACTTCGAAGTTTTGGTGTAGTGGCAGGGACTTTAATACACGGCAAAAGTAACATCAAGTCGAGTCACATGCATATAAATCAACTTACCAATTAACCTCTGATATTAGTCACGCTCAACAAGAGACTCCCAAATTCAAATGAATATTAGAATCCAAAAGTGTCTAAGTTTAGATCCTAGCATCCACATTTCTTTTAACAAATCAATAGGATACTTTCATTGAGACAAAGAAACAACTTTCTTCGACCTAACTACCTCCATTCCAAGGAAATACCTAAATTAACCAAGGACCTTTCACATGATCATGAGAACTCAAATAAGCTTTCAATTGAATAATACCTTAGTGATCCTCCTAGATCACAACAATTTCAACGTAGACACGAGAATAATGACGTCAGAAACGTATCGCACAAAGATAAGAGTGATTAGATTAGCTCTTTTTCAAGCATAAGTATGCAACAAACAGTGCTAAAATAATCAAACCGTGCTTGAAAATACCGGTTCAGTCCATAAATAGCTTTCTAGAGTTTGCAAACCTTATTAGCCTCCCCGTGAACCTCGTAGCCAAAAGGCTAAATTATACACACCTCCTTATGAAGATCACAATTTAAGAAAGTATTTTTACTACCCAATCGATATGAATGCGACTGCTTAACTAAAACAATGAGATCAAAGAATTCGAACAGAATGCAAAAAACCAACTAGGGAATATGCGAAGCTTATTTTCCTCGTAGCCAATAGCTTATTTTCCTCGTGGTAAAGTAGTTAAATTCCATGTTTCATTAGCATGTGAAGAAAATATCTTCTCATGCATAACACTTTTCCCACCAGGATCTATCATAACATCACAATAAGACTAGTAAAGAGACACAGAAGACAAGGTAATAGTAAAACTAAAGTTTGTAAGAGATAAATGAGAGAAAGATAAGACTTTGGCAACGAAATATTCAATGCCAAGAACAAGTATCTTTCTAAAGAGCTATGGGAAGCTTAGTCTCTTCAAAAGAGGAAGTAGATTGAGCAAGGAGTCAAAAGTAGATTTCTTTCACTGTTGATAAACCTTAAGCCGAGGTGAGACTTCGAGTGCAAATGTACTAGATGTACAACAACAACTAAGCCATTTAACCCAGGTATTTGGGGTAGGCTAAATGAACCAAAAGAGAATTACGCGGGTCGGGCACATGGATCAGCTTTCTCCACTCATTTCTATCGAGCAATATGCCTTCATTAAGACCTTTAGCCTCTATATCTTGTCGTATCACCTCCATCCATGTTTTCTCGGTCCCCCCTTCGCTCTTTTAACTTGTCCTAAGTTGATAAGCTCTACCCGCCGGGTTAGCGCATCTGTAGGTTTACATCACACATGACCAAACCATCGTAAACGGTTTTTTCTCATCTTCTCTTCTATGGGGGCTACACCTATCTTAATAAGAATATCCTCATTTCTCACTTTATCTCTCCTCGTTTTATCACACATCCAACAAAGCATGCGCATCTCTGCTACACTCATCTTCTGGGTATGATATCTCTTTATAGCCCAAAATTCATTGCCATATAACACAACTGGCCTAATAGCAGTTCAATAAAACTTTCCCCTCAGTCATAACGGGAAATTACGGTCGCATAACACTCCTGTTGCGCTCCTCCATTTCAACCAACCGGCTTGGATCCTATGATTGACATCACTATTGATCTCCCCATCCTTTTGGATAATAGAACCTAAGTACATGAACTGACTGCTCATCGATATCTCTTGCCCGTCTAGTGTCACAATCTAATAATCTGGGATCCTCTGTTTACTGAATTTGTACTCCATATACTCCGTTTTGGATCTACTTAATCTAAAACCTTGAGATTCTAGAGTTTGCCTCCATATCTCCAATTTGGTATTTACCTCAGCCCTCGTCTCATCGACAGACAATATCATCAACAAATAGCATACACCACGGTATCTCGTCCTAAATAGGTCTAGTAAGCTCATCCATCACTAAGGCAAATAAGAATGGACTCAATGCAGATCTTTGATGCAATCCAATTATGATCAAAAAATCACTTATTAGGCTTCCACAAGTTCTGACACTTGTCATTGCTCCATCGTACATGTCATTGATTATGTCAATATATTTGATGGGGACTCCCTTCTTCATCAATGTCCACCATGAAACCTATCTTGGCACCTTATCATAAGCTTTTTCTAAATCAATAAAGACCATATATAAATTTCTTCTTTTTCAAAATTGCTCTATAAGTTGACGAAGCAAATGAATAGCATCTGTCGTCTCTCTACAGCATGAACCCAAACTGATTCTATGATATTTTAACATTCTGCCTTAATATGTGTTCAATTACTCTTTCCTAAAGGTTCAAGATGTGACACATTAGTTTTATTTCAGGGTAATTTGAACAACTTTGAATATCATCCTTGTTCTTATAGGGAGATACTAAGGTACTTTTTCTTCATTCATTTGGCATCTTTTTAGTTAGCCAGATCATGTTAAAGAGGTTTGTTAGCCATCTCACACCCATCTCTCCTAGACATCTCCATACCGCAAATGTACTACATGTAGTAGTGCTATATGTAGAAGCAGAAAAATATGATGTGTTTCCAATGGAAGATACATCAGCAAACCAAATATTTCCTGCTAACAAAGATTCCAACAACGATCACCACTTTTCGTACAAGAATATCCTAAAGAAACACACTTGATAACTCTTGAATCAAGCTTAACATGTCCTTTACCTAGAATATAAGAAAACCATAAAATACCCCAAAAAAAACTTGAAGGCAAATCAAACAATTGTCTATTACGATAAAGGACAAAAAATAAAGTTTTGCCACTTAAAGCAGAAGAAGAAAATTATTATTTAAGTGATAAGAAGTCAGCACAAATCACGCCAAAAAATTTTGGTTCAGTTTGGAGGCCAAGCGGTGGTGGTTATGTTTGGAGGCTAGGGAAAGAAGTAGTGGTACTGGTTATCGGATGACTGTCATGGTGATTGTGGTGGTGGCAGAGTAGGATTGTGTTGAGTGTTTTGGAAGTAGGGGTTGTCACATGCAGTTTGCATAGAAGAGGATGAAAGAAAAAGAGAAAAGAAAATAAAAGGGAAAAAAGAAAAGAAATAAAGGAAGAAGGAAAACACACAAAAAAAAGTACACAGAAAATTTGAAAGAAAAGAAAAAAGAGAAGACAAAAAAGAAGAAGAAAACAAAACAATTAATTAGAAAGAAAAGAAACTTCGAGAGAGAAATTAAACTAGAAGTGAAAAGAATTAAAAAGGAAAGAACTTTTCCTTGTTTGATGGCGAGAGGTAGCAGCGCTATGATATCATGTAGAGGTAGAGAAAAGACGACACACCCCCAAACAGGGGTGTCTTTCTTATTTATATATCATAGAATAATAATAAGAATATGAAAACTATATAGCTACAATAAAGACCATCACTTATACCAATATTACAGAAATAACCTTTCAGTACTCTAATACGTAGATATCACGAATTCATGCACTTAAAGGAGAGAAGTTGTGGTAGCTCAAGTTCTAAAAGGGCGCATATTCTTCAAAATCTGGTATTTTACGACGATCATATCCCAGATTCTAAAAGGGCACATGTTCTATTATGTTCAGGATATTGGACCTCCTCATTTATATTCAACTGTCCACTAACAGCTTGCAAAACCATTAGTTTTTTCCTCGATCATTAGTGAATCTAATTCATTGTTACACAGCTTTGCTCACTTCTAATTTGAGGGAGTTCCCTTTGGAGGCTACCCAAATTCCATTATTAATTATGCTTGTTGGATTATTATTCACTTACAGAAGGTGTATCTAACACACGACGTCAGACAACAAATGTCAACACAAATATATTGTTTGGGTATAAAAATACTTAGTTCCGCAAGAAGTCTTATTGAGAAGAGAGACTTTCTTAGAATACCACTTAAAGTATTAAAATCATGCAAACCATGGGGATTGGACTTTTCATTGACCCTAATAGTAATAATCCTAATAAACAAAAATTACTATACCAAAAGCTTTATTCTATTGTTTTATGTATAATATGCACAATATAATGCTGTGGTACATCTAGTACGAACATCTATGACATATTAGCTATTAGGTATCTGGAACTTATAGTAGCTTACAAGTATATTGTGGCACTCCTGATTGGAAGAACCTGCTGGTGGGCAAGAACCACCTTCACGGAAGTCGTGTTGTCGCAAAGTTCCATCCTCGCTCGCACTCCATACTACATTAGGATTTCCAACTTCAATCTGGAAATGAAGAAACAGCACAATTCAGTTCTAACAAACTAGCCACAGCACAAATAAAAAAAGAAAATTAGTAACATTTGAATATTAAGCCTGTCAAATAGACCTGCACTATTACAACAAAGCATTTTGCATCCAATGTGTTAACAAAGACCAGCCTGACCTAAGGAGTATTCATACATCTTATCAATTATTAGTAGGGATCTTACAGCCAACTTCTTGACCCTCTTTGAGTGACATTGGAAAATGGCTGATGGTTCCAGAAAGACTTCATCAGATCTTGTCCCTCTTGAACGAGATATATTGAAAAGACGAACCTAAAATCGAAATAATAAAAGAAATGAAAGGATTTAACGTTGCTATCTCTTGGAAATAAACATGTATTGCCTTCAGGAAGCAAATCAGTCTAGCTTGTGGTGAGAATGTGACCTCTGCATCTCCAGCTCCTGACACAACAAGTTCATCACGCGTCTCTGGAACAAACTTTGTGCAAAATATATTTCAGAGTGACCAGTATCTATACTATGGATAAGTTCCCGCTCACAATAATTCCATATATTTATCTGCGAAACAAAATGCAAAAGATATTAAGCAGAAAACTACAGATTGCATCAAAATTCATTTTCAACATAACATATTATGAAGGGATTGAAACATTGGTGCTAAAGATCCATGCAACAAGAATATGTGGCAAACATACCATTTTAAGCTAACTAGACCAAAAATACCTTATTAGGAGTAGGCTACAAATGAGAAGTTAAAGGCTTATCCGTACAAGAATAAATCAGGCAGCAATCTGTAAATATTTATATACATACTAGCAATTTAGTCTAACGTTATCGTGCCATCAAGGCCTTCATCATGGGTTCACAATAGAGCACCACTTAAAGGTGAGAATGCTCCAAGGAAGGATGATGGAAATCCTATTAGGTATTTTAGAGATCGTCCAAGAAATATGTTAGTTTAGATAATAAGTTAATTAGGTTATTGAGTTTACATTGCTCTTAATCCAATAGACGTTTGTATTCTCTATATATTGAGGTGATCTCTATCTAATAAAGTATGCTTTTCCAGAGTTTATTTACTCACATGGTATCAGAGCTTGTTAAACCCTGGCTGTTGTCTCCCTCATCTCCTTTTCTTTTCTTCTTCAATCAAGTTTTCTTTCTTTTTCTCTCCTCACCAGTTTTTTCTCCACCACCGCACCCCCCCACCATCAGCATAGGCCTCATCGACAATTTCCGCATGCTTCCCTAAACCTGCAAGCATCCCCAACATCAACCTGAGCCCTCGCTGACAACTTCTGCACCATTAACTACCCTCTGGACCTCCACAGCAATTACCTGCTCTTGGGGACTGTATTTTGCTCGCATATAGGTTTATGCAGTGTCGCCAACACCTCTAACAATTCTGATTCTGGTTCTGGATCTGATTCTGGTTCTGATTGCTCTGGTTCTGATTATGATTATGTTCTGATTCTGATCTAACACTCTAATCTACCACTCCTTGGTTCTGATTCTGATCTATGAAGCCCTGCGAAGGCACCAGACCCCCGTAGAAGCCCCAAGAGAGCTCATGTTGCTGCCTCAACTGCTGTTACTGCCTCTCTGAGCATGGTTCAAAGACTCGTCCAAGTCGGAGACGAGTCGGTCGAGTCGTATCCGTCTCAGCTCGCTCCGAGATGAGTCCGAATCACGAGTCAGTCGGCTCAACTCAGAGGAAATCGACTCGGCCGAGAATCGGAGTTGACTCAGCCGACTCGGCTGAGTCGGTCGTGACTCGGCCGAGTCGACCGAGTCGACTCCGATTCTTGGCCGAGTCAGCTCGAAACGTATGTTCTCCTATGACGAACGGGTATAAAGAAAGAAAAAAAGAAAAAATTTATCTCTCTTGCTCAGATTTGGAGATCGCCGCCGCTGCCCGATCGCTCCTGCTAAGATCTGGCCGCCAGCCGCTCCTCCCCATTCCTAGGTGATGTTCCTCCCTCTCTCAGTCTCTTTCCCTCTCCCTCACTTTGTTTCTCTCTCCCCCTCTCCCTCTCTTACCCTCTCTTTCTCCCCCATCTCTATCTCCCATCTCTCTCTGTCTCTTTCCCTCCCCCTCCCTCTGTCTCTTTCCCCTCCCCCTCCCTCTCTCACCAACTCTCTCTCTCCTTTTCCATCTCCTGTCTCTCTGTCTCTTCCCCCTCTTCCTCCTCCTCTCTCCTTGTTTCCGATCTCTCCCCTCTTTCCCCTCTGAGGTATAAGAAAAGCAGATGATTGTGGTGGTGGTGAAAATGTGAGGGTTTTATCCAACTCTAGTAGTGATGATGGTGAAAATGGCGATAATAATGATGACAGTGATGGCGGCAGTGGTGATGAGGACAATAATGAGAGCAACAATAGTACTAATGAAGGAACTTATAGTCTAAAGGTCATATACATATGTTGAGTTTGACATCAGGCCAACATTATGGTGTGACATATATCCATGACTACAGACCACAACTTGAGAGATCTACGAGTACTAGTATCGGTTTGTCTACTTACCGCAGAGATAATTATTATAATGATTTTGTGCCTCATCGCAATTCAATGTGAAAATAGCTACATTAGCATGTATTTATGAATGTAGTTTGTGCAATTTACTATATTGTGCATGTATTTTGATATGCTTCTAACGACAACGCGTGTATTTATTCTTTCGCTTTATATTTAGTGTGCTAGGTGATATGTTTTGGACATGTGATACATGAATTTGATGTCTACATTTTTTTAAGATTTGTCATGATTTTTTTGGAATTTTTTGAGTTTTCTATGTAGCGTTTTGCACGTATCGTCCGAGACCGATCCGAGTCGCCGACACCGATCCGTCTCAGTGCTCGCCGAGTCGGCGGCCGAGACCGTGACTGTGAACCATGTCTCTGAGTCCTCCACAGGCCAAATCGGATAATACATAATCTGACATGGATTTGTTTCATTGCTTTCTGGCGGTTTCTGATGCTAAAATCGTTATTTTACATCTGAACTGCCTCGTTCTCCGAGTGCTTAGTGCTTTCTGCTTACTACTGACTAATTTCTGGTGATCTAAATGACTACGATGTCTAAGACTACGAGTTTCTCTTCCACTCTGATCTCAAACCGACGATTGAGACTTATGTACCCAAAACGATGTTGAGGATTACAATGAAGTTGAATGACTCTAACTACTTGTTGTGGGCACAAACATTACGCATATTTATTGGTGCTCATAACAAATTGGCTCATCTCCTTCAGGCGGATACAGATCCCACTTATGTAACGTAGCTTACCAGAAATCATTCTATGATGACCTGGCTCCTCGACAGTCTGGAGGAGAAGATTAGTGGGATACACTGAAGGTGATGTATGGCAACCAAAAAAATCCTTCAAGGATATTTGAGATCTATGAGCGCCTGTTTAAGCTCAAATAGAAAAACAAATTGTGTATGAGTTCTATGGAGAACGAACTTAAGGGTCTGATTGATGAGTTAGAAATGCACCAGCCTGCTGTTACTGATGCAGTGACACTGAGGGGATATAGTAAGGATCTTACAGTGTCGAAGTTCTTATCTAGCTTGAGTCCTACACTACGATCCCAAGTGCGGGGTTAGAAATTGAGAAGAGATTGTATTCCCACGTTGACTACCACCTTCTCTAGAGTTATGCGGGTATCTACTGGAGCAGATGTTTCTTATGCACCATCCATTGAGCAATCTACCACAATTTCTGGGTGTGGCAAAGGTCGTGAACGCAACCGCGATTTTGGAGGTGGACTTGGTTCTTATAGTGGCTGACAGGGTGTTGATAAAGGCCCTAGCAATATAAGCATCGCGGGAGGAACAACCACATCTCAAAAAAGTGCTGAAAGAAGTTTAGTCGCCCTGAATGGGCACAGCTGATTGAAGCTGACACTCCTGCATCTGGTGATACTACTCATGCTCCTGCTACTTCAGCTGCTCATTTGGGTTCTTTTGGCTCTTCCACGGTTGTTTTGTCTCAGGAAATTACGATAGACTATGTCAGTTCGAGGTCTCTCAGAACAGTCATTGAGCAACTCATGCATCCTCTTCAGGTATGCACGCCTATACTGTCTCTCCTCAAAAGCCCTGAATTTTAGACCCAGGAACCTCATCCCACATGACAGGTATTAAACAAAAATTTATTTCATTAAAATTTTCAAATACCTACCCTTCTGTTGAAATTGCTGATGATACTCAGTCACCTGTATTAGGCAATAGGATAGTTCAGGCTACTTCATCCTTAACCCTTACTGATGTATGTTCCAAAATTTCCCGTTAGCTTATTGTCTATCGTCAGTTTACCAAACATAATAAGTGCAAAATAACATTTTTCCCTTCTCATAGTGTATTTCAGGACCTGTCGACTAGGAGGAGGATTGATTCGGGGCACGGAAAGGAAGCATGTACTATTTCGACGGCCGATTGACCCCTACTGGCTTGGTTGCAAATCAGCCCAATCACGTTCTACTCTAGCACTGGCGCTTGGGTCATCCGTCGGTACAAAAGTTTCGATTTGTAGTTCCTATTGCGTCTTCTGTTTTTTTCTTTAAGTTGTGAGTCTTGTGAGTTAGGTAAGCATCATCGTGCTACCTATCAGAGTAGACTCAATAATCGCAGTAGTTCTGTGTTTGAGTTAGTCCACTCAGATGTTTGGAATCCTAATCGTGTACCTTCCATTAAAGGTTTTAGATATTTTCTACTTTTTATTGATGAATTCTCTCGCATGACTTGTTTTTGTGCTTACTAAAAGAGATCAGAAGTATCCATGTTATTGAACTTTTTATAATGAAATAAAAAAGTTCTACTTTCATTCGTATACTTCGTACTGACAATATCTTGGAGTATGCTAAAAATGATGTGTCTACCTTTTGTTTCAAAAATGAGATTATTCATCAGACATCTTGCTCTCATACATCCCAACAAAATAGAGTTGTTGAACGTAAACATAAACATATTCTGGATGTCGCTAGAACTATGATGATACATACGAGTGTTCTCAAATATTTATGGTTTGATATTGTGTTAAGTGCATGTCATCTAATTAATAAAATGCCCTCATCTGCCCTTGATAATAAAATTCTTTTTTCTTACCTTTATCCTAACAAGAGTATCTTCTCCATGACTCCATATGTTTTTGAGTGCACTTATTTTGTTCAAGACTTGTCTCCTGGATTAGATAAACTCTCTCCTTGATCAATCAAGTGTGTTTTTGTTGGATATTCTAGAACTCCAAAGGGATATCGTTGCTATAACCCTTCCGCCATGAAATATTTGTGTCTGCATATGTCACGTTCTTCGCGTATGTTCCATATTTCTTTCAACAAAATCATGTTACTACCTTTGAAACTATTCTTCTTCAACTGTCTGTGCTATTGCCTGCACCTGCTTCTGCTGATTCTTCGCCCGTGTCGCTGGTAGACACTTCAGAGCCACCTGCATCAAAATCAGTTCGGGATTTCAAATGCGTCTACACTCATCGCCAGACGGTTCCTACCTCTGAACCAACTCCAACTGAACCCTTCTAGTAGAGAGTCCTCAACCCTCAACATTTCCCTCTGATCTTGATATCCCCATTGTCCTTCGTAAAGGTAAACGATCTTACACTAATTATCCTATTTCAAAGTTCATTTCATAGCGATCTTGTTCTAACCGTGTCTTCTGAGTCTATACCCAAGTCTTGTGAGAAGTGGTACCTGCATGGAAGCAGGCCATGAATAGATGGGGGGCTCTTGTTTCTCGAGGAACTTGAGAGTTGGTTTCGGCACCCACAAATGTTATGGGATGTCGTTGGATCTATACTTTAAAGTTTCACCCAGATTGATCGATGGATCGGTGTAAGGCCAGACTCGTGGCCAAAGTTACACTCAGACCTAGGGCATCGATTATTTTGAGACATTCTATCCAGTTGCCCAGATGAATTCTATCAGTATTCTATTCTCTGTTGTTAAATTGTCCTGGCTCTTGTTCCAGGTGGATGTAAAGAATGCCTTCTCATATGGGGATTTTCAGGAGGTGCATATGGAGCAACTTCTAGATTATGTTGCTCAAGAGAGCATAAAGTATGTCGTGTCAAGAAGGTTATTTATGGCCTCAAGCAAAATCCAAAGGCGTGGGTTGAGAAGTTCAGCATTACCATCTCTGGCATTGATTTTCACCAGTGTCATTCAGATCACTTTGTCTTCGTTCGACACACAAAGTCCGGCTAGTAGTTCTGACAATATATATTGATGATATTTTGCTGACTGACAAAAATTCAGCTGGGATATTGTAGACAAATGAGTATCTTAAGCGCCATTTTGTGATCAAGGACATGGGGAGGCCTAAATATTTTTTGGGGATTGAAATTGCACATCAAAAACATAGTGTACTTCTTTCTCAACGAAAGTGTGTTCTGAATCTTCTGGAGGAAACAAGACTTCTGAGATGCAAACCTGCTAGCACTCCAATGGAAGCCAATATAGACTTGTGAGACAGTCACACGTTTGATGATCTAGGAAGATATAGAAGATTGATTGGGAAGTTGATTTATCTCACTGTTACTATGACAGATATAACTTTTGTTGTTAGTGTACTGAGTAGGTTCATCCATCAGCCCAGAGAGACTCATTGGTCAACTACACTAAGAATTCTGGCTTATATCAAGAGTTACCCAAGAAGAGTTATCCAAGAAAAGATTTGGTGTACAGGAAACGTGGACATGTACGCATTTCTGGATACCCTGATTCAGGTTATCCTTGTGACTGAGTAGATACAAAGTACTACTGGATATTGTACCTTTGTTAAAAGAAATCTTGTGACTTGAAGGAGCAAGAAGCAAGATGTTGTATCTCACTCGAGTGAAGAAGCCGAGTATAGAGCCATGGTTCATACTGCATCTGAGATGGTTTGGTTAAAAAAATCTACTGATGAAGCTTGATTTTCGACAGTCTGGACCAATGCCTATGCATTATGATAATCAGTCTGATATCTACATTACTCAAAATCATGTATTCCATGAAAGAATCAAGCACATTGAGGTTGAATGTCATTTTGTCAGAGATGCTTGGATCAAGAAGGTAGTTAATTTCCAGTTCGCACCCTCAAAGCAGTTAGCGAATCTTCTTACCAAATTTGTCTCATCTCAGGTGTTTTCTAACTTATGTAACAAGTTGGGCATGTTAGATATCTATGCTCCAGCTTAAGGGGGGAGTGTTAGTTTAGATAGTAAGTTAATTGGGTTATTGGGTTTACATTGCTCTAAACCCAAAACCTGTTTGTTCTCTATACATTGAGGTGCCCTCTCTCTAATAAAGTATGCTTTTTTAGGGTTTATTTACTGACAATACAAGAACTCCTTGGGTTTTTTTTAGGCAGTTAGAAGTTCTATGTCAAATAGGAGTTCTAATTTGTTTTGAAATAGTTTTCAGTTAGGAGTTCTTATTTGTTATGGTTCTTTATTATCTACTGGAATTGTAGTTTAGATGGGATTTTTTTTCCCCCAGTTTTTCTTGTACAATCAAACAATGCAATGTAACTATTGAATTCAGATTTGATTGATGAAAGATTTGTTATTGGTGATTTGATCTTGTGATTAAGGGTTTGATTCTTCCCTTTTTCTACTTCCCTAATCTCCTTCACCAGTTAATCCTTGTCGCCTTGCATCAAAATTTGTAGTATGAGAGCCTCTGATCTTCAACTTTCTGATCTTGTTTCCCTCAATTTCCGTGACTTTTGTCTTTACCTGTAGATTACCTGACACTAGACCTTTCTCTAAGTCTCTTCCTTCTTCAACCCGATCTCATGACTCAACAACAGATCAAATTCAAAACCAATTTGGCATACGTATTTTGGTCCACGATCAAATCAGAAAGAGGCCTGCCTCAGATATGATACAGATTCAGATTCTATTAGAGATTTTGTTCAATTCAGATTGGCATCACATTTATATTAAACCTCAGCATCAGATCATCGCTATGAAGATAGTTGCTTTCATATCTAGTGAAAGTGACAAGTCAAGATCTGCTAACTGAAAGGGAACAAGTCAAGAACGAGTTCGAATATCCTACTTGTAGAACTCTTGGGCAATAGTAAAAGATATCAAACATGTCCCAAAAGGTACAAGTATCCAACTTGATAGACGTTTAATGTTCAATCATAGTCAAGCATTAGATAACCATTTAAAAGACCAAAAGAAAATTTTGAAAGAACTTTAGGGTAATGAGTCTGCATACCTTCATTCAATTGTTGTTTTGCATGTTGCATATAGTAGTTCAGATTTATTACTTTCATTATTAACATCATCTTTTGCCTAGTTTCAGCATATATTTATCATCAAAATCTTGTTTTCATCAGCTCCCTTTCTCCTGAAACCCTATATGAATCTTTCATGTTTTAAAAAGAAATGGTGACCAATTAGAAATTTGAAGAGAAACATGTGACACTCGAACAAACAGTCTAAAAATTTACAACCCAAGTTGCTACCTTAGCAGCAATACAGACAAACTTAAACTAGAACAAGATAAACAAATAACAAACTTGATGAGGCACTGAAAGGGATAGCTAAACCAGAAAACCTAAACCAGAAAACCCTTGGTAGAATCAAATAAGAAAGAGCAATTAGCTCAAAGCTCAAAAGGTACTGGGTTAGGAAGCGGTAATCATGAATTTAGGGCGATCTAGACCAACATCTCACATGGTTTAGGAAATCTGGTCCAATATGTTATGTTCACAATTCAAAATTCTTGACAACACAACTAAAGGTGCTAACAACATTAATCAAATTAGAATGGATCATAGGCAACAACAAATTGAGAATTTAGAGGATGACCACTGTGGACATTGGAAACTATTACCCAACGATAGGAATTATAATAAATACAAATAGAGGAAATAGATCTCCACGACCACGTCCTTATGAGCAAAATAGGTATTATCAACATCATATTTACCTTATTAAGAAAGTCAGATGAAGATGTCTAACTTTGACTAGGTTAGATCCAAATAAAATTTTAAACTGATTAAGCAAACTTAGCATTATTGTGAATGGTATAACATGTCGGAATTCCATTAAGCTCTCTTTGTGAAAACATAACTGGATTTGCCAAACGATATTGGCAAATGGTACAAACAGATTTAGAGAGGATAGGTCAGCCACCAATGGGCACTTGGGCAGAGATGAAGGGTAAACTGAGAGAGAAATATATTCCAACCTACGACCGATGACAGCTAATGAATCAAACGTGGAACCTCCTAAAGTAGATGCCTTCACAACTAATTATCTCTCTTGATCTGAGGACCTTCCAATAATATGTTATCTAAATGAGGAATCGATGGTCATATCTCGAGTTTGTGGCAAGATTTGGACCGACATTAAGAAAGAAGTTGATTTGTGTGCTGTTGAAATGGTTGAAGAGGCTTAACACATCGCTTTATGAAATAGAAGACATAATAAGCCTCCCTACCAATGATGAAAAAATTTCAAACTGAGTCGCAACCCTCTAAGACTTCGTCTTTCCAAAATTCAAATGGAGCCTCAATGTTTACATATTCAAGAGGAAGTACCAATTCAAGTCAAAGATCTAATAAAGTTCGCTTCCGTGCAAATGGCGCACTTAATTGTTTCAAATACCATGGGAACAGGCATTATGCTTCATGTTATCCACAAAGAATTTATCCCTAGACATGACAACGAGGGCCCAAGAGATTGGCATACCTCAAATAGTGGAACCTTAAAGGATTTTATTGATTTATAGGAGGAAAATGACGAATGTTGGGATGAAAAGAATGCTAGAGTATGTCTTAAGGTGTGTCTTATCATCACATATTCATGGGCATTATTCTTGGAAACAAACTAGTATCTTTCAAACCAATGTCAAATGTGAAGATTAAGTTGTAAAGTGGCTATAGATTGGACAAATCTGATGCATGCAGGTGGGCTTGAAGGCCATTTGGCAAAGGCAAAAACTTAGCATTAGTTGAAGATAGGTTTTACTGGCCTCCCTTAGAAAGGGATGTTGCAAGGATTGTCTCACAAATCTCAATGTCATACATGTCTATGAGCCAGAGCTAAGAAAAAGAACTTGAGTTTGTACATACCTGTTTTTCCACACACGTCATGGAAATACCTTAGCATGACATCATTGTTGGGTTTCCTAGGACACACAGGACGTGACTCGGTTTTTAGTTGATAGGTTTTCTGAAATGGCCCACTTCCTTACAGTAAGACACCAGATGTTTCTCACATAAGTAGACTGTTCCAGAGTAGATTGTTAGGCCACAAAAGTAGCCCAATTACATTGAATCGGAAGGGACATGAAATTTGTTAGTTATTTTTTGAATGCCCAGGAAATTCTTGAATTAATTTAAAATTCTCCTTCACTTTCCATCCCCAAACTGATGGCCAAACCAAAGTTGTGAATCATAGTTTGGAAGAATTGTTTAAGTGTTATAGTAAAAAATAAGCAAGAGAATTAAGATCTAGTGTTGTGAGTTGTAGAATTTGCCGATAATACCTCAGTTAATAGGCCTACTTGTTGAAATTTTTGAAATTGCTAGAAAAGTCCTTTCGAAAGTGTGCTTGGACATTCACCTCCCCAACTTGTTGAACTCATTTTTTGCCACAACTCATCGGCCATCCGGAATTACTATATCCTTCGCATGTCATATCCAAAACATACATGCTAAAACCAGGTGCAAGATTGCCTTAATGAAAACTATAAACTTAAAGCTAACGCTTATAGTTGAAATCAAAAAGTTAACACAAATGATACATGGATTGAGGAGGATGAGCTTCAACATTTGGCCCTAAAGTTATTGGATACTTGTTAGCACCATCACTCACTGGAGTTGAGTTCTCATCGGCCAGCGAAAATTGGTGGAAATCCTATTAGAGACTTCAGATATCATATAAGTGTTGGAACTATATTATAACTCCTAGAGTTATCTTTTAGATAGTTAGGAGTTCGATAATTCTATTTTGTTTTGAAGTAGTTTTCTAATTATGATTTTTTATTTGTTAGACTTCTATCTCACGAATTTGTAGTTTAGTTAGGACACTATACTAGTGTTTCCTATACAAATAACACAATGTAACTATAGAAATCAGATTTGATTGACGAAAGATTTTTATTGGTGACTTGATCTTGTGATCACTGCCAAGGGTCTGATTATTCTCATTTTCTCCTTCCCTAATCTCTCTTTCCCGAATTAATCCTTGTTGTCGTGCATCAAAGGATTTAGCTAATATTTATTGGATGTTAAGCTGGCGTCTATTACAAATTCTTACTTTCAGAAAAAAAAATTATTCAGAAGGAAAAATAATATTCAACTTGTATTTTCAGCAAAAAGATATTAGCCTTGTTCAAAATCCAAATTTTACCTAGTTTTTCATACCGCGTATAGTCATCCCTACTGTTGGCCCAAAGGTTCCTTTCTAGATAATAATCAAGATTATGAGTGTCAATCAAGTTGTTTGAGTGTAAAGTGATAGGGACCATGAACTTCCATGTAACACCAAGTATTTTGGAGCAAACATTAATTCAGAGAGCATTCAAGTTCAAGGAAAGCAAATCCTCAAGCTAAAGATGAAGATCCAAAGGTTTTACTATTTAATTTCTTTTCGAGGAGTGCAATCCAAAGAGGCTAGTTGAAATTAAAGGTAAACGGCACAAAAGCTCAAAGCCATTTAAATCACCTAAGCTTTTAGGATCTTAAGATTGAGCCTAAACCTTTAAATATAGCGGGCTATCATTTTCGTAAGCTTTACAATGATCAAATAGTATGATAGCCAGGTCCTTTATATTGTATAAGCCATATAAATGCAAATAGTCATTTATTCAGTCTTGAGGTTAAACATTAAGCCCGCATGATCAACCTATTAAGACTGCATGTCCATGCTCACTACTTTTGAGCACACAGATTGTGTTATATGTTCAACTGATGTAATATGGGTGGATCACAATCACCTTCAATCCAAAAATAGATGAAGGAATTAGGGTTTTGGAAAAGAAATAGAAAGGGAAAATTAGGGTTTGAGAAAAGAAATAAGAATAGGATAATTTTGGGCTTCACACTCCTTGCACCAAGGGCTTCACACCCCTTACACCAACCTCAAGATCTCAAATCTCAACTGAAAATTTGTATTCAATCATTCAATACCAATAATAGAAGTCTTGAGGCCTATGTATAGGTTTACAAAAGTCCAATCCCAGAATATAACCAATGTGGTACTAAAAATAAGGAAAAAGAAAACAACTACATAAAATAAAGTAAAAATAAACTAGAACTAAAGGGATGGGTGCATCATGTGATGCCCATCAACTTATTGGGTATATATACTTTTTGTTGGTTTGAGTAATAGATCAACCAATAGAACATCAGCCCAGCCTCATTTCATATTTATTAGTTGTTGGATATAATTTAAAAATTATTTGACCATGTAACTTTTCCTAGTATGACTAGAACAGCTATATTCTTTCTAGGTATATAAATAGAGCCATCGTATACATGTTTAAGCAAAAAAAATAAATAAAAATAAAAATTCAGAGCCATATTTTCTTTGAGCTAAAACGTGTTAACTCTCTCTCAATCACTTCTAGTTTCTCTCTAAAGCCTCATCTTGTACATCAATTCTTAAGTGAATTCTTTTTTGAATTAAGTGTATTTCATTGTGAATATTCTTTCGGTCTGAGGTTACACTCAACTTTGAATGGATGTAAAGAGTGGGAGATTAATCTCATGAAAAGATAGAACCTCGGTATAATTGCAATTGGGTTAATCTTGAAGGAAATCCATCGAGGCAGGGGAACGAAACAGGTCGGAAGTTGGGGCGAACCAGAAATTCCCGATTTTGCATTTTCATTGCTCTTTATCTCGTCATACTTTCTCTCAAAATTTACTTATTCCGCATCTTATTATTACATCTTGTTATTACATCGCAACACTTATTATATCTTATCACCTATTGCATTACTTCATTTACTTTTTGCATTCATAATTCTGTACTCAATCCTATTCAACACCACCACCCACCACCCTTCTAGGGTCACCTACCTGGCTAGCACCTGCATATATTACAAGCATACCACAACTAAAAATCAAGTAATCTCACATTAGAGAGAGAGAGAGAGAGAGAGAGAGGTGAATTCACCCATACCATACTCAATAGCACATGCACCCAACACAAGAAGTCAATTTTGTTGTGCACAGACATGAGGAAATGCTTGATACAAGGGTAAGTAATGAATATTACATTACTTGCATCCTTCTTTACATTGGAATTACAATTCTTTGCATATCTCCAAAGATTTAAAACTGGAAACTTAAGTATAATATTCCAACTAGTTTAAATGAGTTGAATTTAAAAAGAAATGAAAATCAGTGCAATCCAATTATCAGTAACAATTCTAATATTCAAAGAAATTTTAGAAAGAAAACCCAAAAATTGTGAGTATCTGATCCTTTTCTGCACATGCAATCAGTGTTCTAAATGGCGGCCACAGCGGCTACATCGATCGGGAAAATTTATCGGGGATGGGGACATATCGGGGACATATCGGGGATATTTTCAAAAATCGGATGTCAAAATCGGACTGTAAATATACATATCTTCTTGTCTTAAATTGCATCTCAATAAGACAATATATGCATAAATTATATAAAGCTACATAAAACATCATACTTATATGTTTAAGATATATTTACTCGATAACTTGCATAAGCTTATAAATGCATAATCACTATCCAAATGTAGAATCTTCACAAATGTCATATTGCCACATCGCTCGAATTACCCAAATATCTAACCTAGAAATTGAGTGAACGCTATATGGGTCCAAAATCGCCGAAATTGCGGCCGATTTATCGGGTCCACGCCGATTTATCGGCGATTTTGGGTGAAAATCGCTATATCGGTTTGGATGTGCCAAATCATTGCGGCTAGGTGCCATAAACGCAATATCGGCGCAATATCGGAGTTATATCGGGGATATTTAGAACACTGCATGCAATAAGTAAATCATATAACAACTGTTTTTGATCAAAGTTTTAACAAGTTTTTAGTCTGCAACCATTTCAGTCAATATAAGACTGCATCAACTATTTCCATAGAAAATAACTGCAAGTGCTTTTCTTATGTTTTTTTTTTTTTAAATATGATGTCAGAGAAATGATAATTGCTCAAGCAAATCAGCAAAAGTCAGGGTTGACATGCTAACAAATGCCCAACTCATGGATCGCATGATATATTATATCTTAAAGATGAGTTCACAGAAACATACTCTTGTGTCGTCTGATCCAGATATCAGAAGTGTTCCTTTTGAGTTCCACGAAATTGCATTCACACAACCTTTATGGCCCTGTCAGTAAATCGTAATTTCAAGTAGTAAATAACGAACAGAGCAAATGCACCAAACAATACAAATGAATAACTACCGTAAAGGAAGTTTTCTTCTTACATTCTTTTGGGGGATACAAACAATAAGTAGTCCATTGTTAATTCTTTAAAGAAAAATAATAAAGAATTGAAAGGAGAATTTTACTATCAAATTGATTTCAAATCATGACTCACTATGGACATATGCTAACAGTTTTATAAACAATTGAAACAGAATTCACTATCAAGTGATTTCACATCATGACTCACTTTGGACATATGCTAACAGTTTTATAAAACAATAGTCAACTAAGATGCCAAATACCATGCCGTTAATGCTTTTGTCAAAACAAAAAAAAACATAACGAGGCACTGAATTTCTCAACACTAAATCGTACAGGTCTACAGTGCTTTTATTAGGGGAATTTATTAGGGGGAATAAATAATCTAAATGTACTCCTACAACTTAAAACATTTACGAACAACAATAGGAATACCTTTTGTGCCCCTTTTATTCTGTGCTTTTTCTTTTCCCTTTTTGTGCCTTTTGTTTGTGACACTAGGTTAGAGTTGCATGTGAGCAACTAGGTAGGCGGATGGGTGGGTAGTTGGGTCGGTTTGCAAAGAAATAAGATACGAGTCCCGGTCTTCCTCTGTCTATGGTATTGAGCAGTATAGTCATAACTCCCATATTGTTCAATTTTCTAAATAAAGTGACGTGCAGATATTTACAGAATTATGTATTGACCTCTTCCATGAAATACCCATGTTTCCCATTCTTCTTCGAGAATTTACAAAAATGATAAAGATGTATCAAAATGTCAAAGTGCAAGTAAGACAAAAATTAAAACTTGATGACCGAATAATGCGCGGAAAATAAGTACATAGAACCTGACAATGTGACAGAAGACAAAGAAGATGTGCAGTCATCTTCAGATCTTCTTTCAAATATTGTCATAACTACGTAGGGATGCAAGTTGGTCTGGTTCAAGCAGGATGTTGCCTGTTCCAGGCCCAATCTGGATTCAGGTCTACAGTTTACACCTGGGTCTAACCCCATTACCTAAGTGGGTGGCTTTTCCCGTCAGGTACATTTCAGAGTAGTGAAGGTTGAAAGTTTGAGAGGAGAAGAGAGAAGGAAGAGAAGAGAGGAAGAGAGAGAATATAGGAAATAGAGTGCAAGGGAATAAAACCCATAGAAATAAAACCCTATGTTGCACCTCATACTTATTAATATTAGCTTATAATGATAAGTATACTCACAATTACTTGACTGTACCCACATAAATACTAATAACTCTAACACCCCCCTCAAGCTGGAGCATAAAGATTAAATATGCCCAGCTTGCTACATAAAACAAAAAATGGATTACGGTCAAGTGATTTGATGAGGATATCACCTAACTGATCCTCAGACCGAACATAAGGAGTGACAATATACTTCATTATCACTAAATCAAGTATAAAATGGCAATCCACCTCGATATGTTATGTGCGCTCTTAAAACACCGGTTACTAGCGATGAAAATGGCTGATTCATTATCACAATACATCTTCATAGGAATAGGAACCATAACCCGTATTTCATGTAGAAGAGACCTCACCCACATCATCTCAGAGGTTGTGTAAGCCATAGCACAGTACTCAGCTTTTGCACTAGAACGAGCCACAACGGTCCGCTTCTTACTGTGTCACGTCACAAGATTACCACCAACAAAAGTACAATAGACAAAAGAGACCTATCATTGTGACTCCCTGCCCAATCAGCATCATTGAAGCCCTTCACCGTGAGCTTATGTGAGGGTTTGTACAACAAACCCTTTCCAGGTGCACCCTTTAAGTCCCGCAAAGTACGAGAGATATCCCAATGTGATTGCCTAGGGGCCTGCATAAACTGCATGACTGCTCCAACCGCATAAGTGATGTCTGGTCATGTAACAATAAGGTAAATAACTTCCCAACCAGCCATTTATACTGTCCAACATCTGCAAATAACTCCCCCATCTTAGCATCAAGCTTCACACAATAATCCATAGGAGTATCAACGGGTCAAGAATCCAACATCCTGTCTCTGAAAGCAAGTTCAAAACATACTTGTTATGCGACATACCCATCTTAGATTGAAGAACCTCGATTCCAAGAAATACTGAAGAGTACCTAAATTTTTAGCATGAAACTGACGACTAATGTAGGCCTTCAAATCTACAATGCCAACATAGTCACTCCCAGATATAATGATATCATCAACAAAAATGATCAACACAATAACACTTCTTGTGGATGACCAGCTAAACACTGAATGATCGGACATAGTGTGTCGAAAGCAATACTTAATAAGAACTAGACTAAACTTATCAAACCAAGCTCAAGGTGTTTCAGCCTATATAATGTCTTCTTAAACCGACACGCCAGATTCTCACTCCCTGACACAACATATCCTAGTGGCTGATCAATATAAACCTCCTCCTGCAAGTTGCCATGCAAAAAAGCATTCTTGATGCCCAGCTGATACATAGACCATTGGCGATTAATTGCAACAGACATAAGAATGCGAACAGAATTCAGCCGAGCCACGGGAGAAAGCCATATAATTCACACTATATGTTTGGGTATACCTTTTTGCCACTAAGCGTGCTTTGAGACGCTCAACTGAACCATCTGGATTATACTTAACTGTGTACACCCACCTAAAACTCATTGTGCGCTTCCCATCAAAGCGGACATCTCATCTATTGGACTTTTCCAACCAGAAGATGACATAGCTTACTTATAAGTAATAGAAATGAAAATGAAAGACAATGAGACAGCAAAGGCATGTAAAGTAAAAGAAGCACGATGTAATGAAATATAGTTTGAATGGGGTATTTAGTTGTACATAGACAACTACCTTTCCTGAGAGCAACAGGGAGATCTTCTGAAACTATGGTATTGGGAGTCGAAGCCTAAGGCACGGAATATGATGTGTTGAGAACTGAATCACACAATACAACATGTCTGTCCTTCGATCTCTGATAAACCTGTAAAGAAGAAGTGGAGACAAATGGATTCAGAAATGACCGAAAGTGGTATGGAATATATCAAATCTGATGTGAACGAAAGAGGATGGTTGTCTGAAGAAAAGAATGGAGTGGACTCAAAGGAAATAACAAATGCACTGATATAATACTTGTGCGACTGAGGACTGTAACAATGATGGCCTTTTTGAGTTCGAGGATAACCAAGAAAGACACTTCAGCGATCGAGGAGCCAACTTGTCTCGATTAGGTTCCAGATTGTGAACAAAGCAACACACCCAAATACACGAGGTAAAAAAAGGGAGACACATGAATGCAACATGGAGATAGGGACTTGGTGTTGGGATTTGGGTCAAACAAATAGTCCCACATCGGCTAGACATGGGGATGGTTTGGGTATATACGGATTTGGGCTACTCCACCTAAAAGGCTAGTCTTTTAGGATGGTGCCCCGAGTCCTTACGAGTGGTATCAGAGCCATGCCCCGAACTTAGTCGTGTGTATGGGTGATGTTCGATCCCCCCAGGGCGAAACGGAAGGCACAATGGGCCCCTGTTAAGCTGGATTTATAAAAAATTGAGCTCTCGAGGGAGGTAACCATGCTCCAAGTGCTTCATGTAAGATGTGTCGTCCAACGCACTAAAGAGGAGTGGCCTCCGATTGAGCACATGATCTTCTCAGATGAGGAGTAAGGAAGATCAGCTTGCAGGAAAGCCCGGACTCTTTGTCTGAGGGGGATAAAACCTGCTCAATTCTCAGGGCGCAAAAAGACGCAATAAGTCCCTGTAAAGCTAGTTGAGCTCCCGAGATTGGCAGCAGAATCCTGCTTCACGTAAGATGTGCCCGCGATGCGGTGAAGAGGAGTAATAGGCTGCAAATTGTGCTTCACAAAGGCGTGTGCCCGCAACGCAGTTAAGAGGATCTCGATGGTGCATAGAGCTTGCAGGGAAACACTTTGTACGAGAGGGGGATTGTTGGTATTTGGGTCGAACAAATAGTCCCACATCGGCTAGACATGGGGATGGTCTTGGGTATATAAGGATTTGGGCTACTCCACCTAGAAGGCTAGTCATTTGGGATGGTACCTCAAGTACTTACAAGTGGAATTAGAGCTATGCCGTGAACTTAGTCGTGTGTGGGTGATGTTCGATACCCCAGGGTGCAAAAGGCGCAGTAAAGTCCCTGTAAACCTAGTTGAGCTCTCGAGATTGATGGCAGAGTCCTGCTTCACGTAAGCGTGCCTGCAAACGCGGTGGAGAGTAATAAGTTGCAAGTTGTGCTTCACGTAAGGCGTGTGCTGAAACGCAGTAATGAGAATCTCGTAGAGCATATGCCATCTATGTGTAAAGATGAGCTTACAGGGACTCTTTGTTCGAGAGGGGATTGTTAGGATTTGAGTCGAACAAATAGTCCCACGTCGGCTAGACATGGGGATGGTCTTGGGTATATAAGGATTTGGGCTACTCCACCCAGAAGGCTAGTCTTTTGGGATGGTGCCCCGAATCCTTACACTTGGTTATTCAACACAATCACGATTCGAAAACTCATCGAGTCGTATCTGACTCAGCGAGTGACGAGACAAGTCCGAGACCCGAATCGACAAATCCAACTCAGTTTCGACCAACTAGGCTCTCACTCGGAGTCAACTCGACCGAATCGACCTAGTCACAATACAACTCGAAGTGACTCGACAGAATTGACTCCGAGTTATAGCCGAGTCAATCCACCAACTCACGGGTTATAAAGGGAAAAAAGGGAAAAGAAAAAACTTACCTCTCTCCTCTCTGTCCCACCTCCCTCCCGATCTGGCGACAAGCCACCACCGCTGTCGTGCCCTCGTCGTTAGCCAGTACTCCCTCTCCCTCCCAATCTCTCCCCCTCTATGTCTCTCATCTCCCTCTCCCATCTTTATCTTTCTCCTCTTTGTCTTCTCCCTCTCTCCTATCTGTCTAACTCCTCTCCCTCTCTCCCTCCCGATCTCTCTCCCGCTCTCTCTCACTCCCTCGCTCCTATCTCTCTCTCCTATCCTACCCTCCCTATGGATCTGACCCTCTATCCCCTCTATGTCTCTCTCCTCTCCTACTCCCTCCCGATCTTTATCCCTCTCTCTATCCTCTCTGTCTCTCTCCTCTCCCTCTCTCCCTCCCGATCTCTCCTCTCTCAGTCGCTCTCCTCCCTCTCTCTCTCTCTCTCTCTCCTACTCTCCTCACGATCTGACTCCCTCTCTCCCCTTTCTGTCTCACCTCTCCCACCACCCTCCCCCAATCTCTCCCCCTCTCTTTGTATCTTTCCCTCTCTTGGTCTCTCTCTTTCTATCTCTCTCTAGATCTCTCTAGAAATCTCTCTCCCCCTCTATTTTTTCTCTCTAGATCTCCCCCTCAATCCTTTTCTCTATTAATAATGTTTTAATTTAGCTTTTTGTCAGTCTCTCTTAATCTCACATATCATTAATTAAATTAAATTTAATTTAAGTAGAAATGATGTATGTTGAAATGATGATTTTGTCTATTTATCGCGGAGATGATTACGATGATGATTTTGTATCTCATCGCAATTCAATGTGAAAATGACTACATTAGCATGTATTTATGAATGTATTTTGTGCAACTTACTACATTGTGCATGTATTTTAAGCGTGTATTTATACTTTTCCTCTATGTTTAATGTGCTACGTGATATGTTTTGGACATGTGATATATGAATATTGGTGTCTACATTTTTTTTAAGATTTGTCGTGATTTTTTCAGAAATTTTTGAGCTTTCTACGTAATGTTTTTCACGTATCGCCCGAGACCAATCCGAGTCGCCACGACCAATCCGTCTCAGTGCCCGCTGAGTCGGCGACCGAGACCGCGACTTTGAACAATGACACAGATAATGGCATGCGATTAATCAAATAGCATGCAGTAAGAATAGCACCTGCCCAATACTGTTTAAGGACATGCATATTGAACATGACAGTTTGAGCCACATCTAAAAGGTGTCGGTGTTTGCATTTAGCTACACCATTTTGCTGATAAGTGTGACCACAACTGATTTGATGATGTCATGACCAATAAAAAGAGAAGCCATGGATGATTGAGTATATTCCAAAGTACTATCAGAATGTAAAACTTTAATGTATTATCAAAGTGAACATAAATTTCATTATAAAAAGCGGATAACACACGTGGGAACATTAGATCATTCTTTCATTAAATATAGCCAAGTCATTCTAGAATAATCATCAACGAAAATAACAAAATACTAAAATTCTTTCAGACTTTTGACTTTAGACGGACCCCAAATGTTAGTATAAACAAGTTCAAATAACTGCAACTAATGACTCTCTTACAGCGAGAAAAAGAATTACGGTGATGCTTGCCCAACTGACAAGCCTCACATTCTAAACGAAAACAGGAATCAAACTCGGAACAATTTGATGCAACTAATCCAAAGACGAATGACCCAAACGCTGCTGCCACGGCAACAGAGAAGTAGAAACTGAAGTGAAAGCCCTTCCAGTTATTTCCAATTAGTACACCCCATCTTTTTCATGCCCCGAACTAATCACCTTCTTCATCCTGAGGTCTTGAAAAACACAAGAATTAGGAGAAAATATTATGGAACATTGAAGTGATTTGATTAATTGGCTCACAGATAACAAATTGAAAGAAAAATTAGGCACATATAACGAATCAAATAAAGACAGTGATTGAATAGGGTGAATGACACCTTTCCTAATCACAAGACGAGTAGACTCATCAGCCAAGACAATATTATATTTTATAGGACAACGATTATGAAAGAGAATGTATACCAGACATGTGAGAGTTGGCTCCTAAGTCGATGACCCAGTAGGAGGATGGTGACTGAGTTGCCACAGCCTGGATTACCTATATGTGCCATGGTTGCATTAGATTGAGAGAAGGTACTAGCAAGAGCATTGAACTTCTGGGGGATCTGTTCAAGTGGAGAGAAGTTATCGGAAGCTGAAGCTGAATTAGAACTGAAAGCATCATGTCCAAGTGCAAAAGTGGTGAAGTGCATATTGTCATCATACACTTAATGTGCATACTCGCGTTTACCCCCACTTGTCCCAACAGTAGTCTTGGGTGTGACCATTCATACCACAATAACTGCATCTCCGTGATGGACCATCTCTACCACCACGTCCACCATCTCTACCACCACGTCCGCCATCACCACGGCCACCATCTCTACCACCACGGATGTCATCACCACCACATCGCGGCCGCTACCATAGCCGCCAGCACTAGTAACCAAGGCAGAGGAGTCGTTACTCAGCACCAGAGAACTCTATCCAAGAATTAAACGAATTAGGCGCCCAAACATATTCTTCACTGTAGTCAACTCCTCTGCAACAAGGATTTGAGCCTTGTAAGATTCGAGCGCAGGTTCCAAGCAAGCGAGAATGAGAGCAACATGGAACTCCTCTTCCTATCATTGAGCTTCTTTCAAATCAGTAGTCACTGGATGTAATTGCAGCAGCCAAATACTCATTCAGAAGTTTCTCATTCTATTTTGTGATAAACAAAAGTGCATACAACTCATAGATACGAGCCACATTCCGCTTCTGTGAATAAGATTTTTCAAGAGATGTCCAAATCTGTTTGACTGTCTCACATCACTGAACATTAGAGGCAATGTGGGCCTTCATAGACGCTCCAATCATGGAGTCGTGTCGTGTCCGACACACATGTGTGTATTTAAAGAATTTGTCAAATATAAGTGTATCGTGTCCATTTCAATGTTGTCGTGTCCGTGCAACATAGCATACTATGCCACAACCATGACATAACATATGCATATGCACTCCTCCAATTCTCATAGTCAACCGCCATTTTAGACGGAGAATCTTCCAACAAAAACTTCAACTTCTTCACCCTCAATACTACTTTGGTAGACTTAAACCAGACGAGATAATTAGCACCATTGAGTTTCACCGCAGTAATCAATTTCCTTATTTCATCAGTATTATGAATGACAGTAAAAGCGTTGTTCCCACCACCACTGCTAACCTCGCTAGAGGATTCGGTCCGCATCATGCTTGTAGATGCAACAAGAACATGAGATCTCAAACTCCTATATCTCTCAACAAAAACACGAGATTTGTTGAAACCCTAGATCTCATCCACGAACACACCACGAACAGCGAGATCTAAAGAAAGCCTATATCTCATCTACGAAAACCCACAAACAGAAAGATCTGCAGAAACCATAGATCTCGCACCGCAAACAAACCACGATCACACAACCATCAAGAAATGCCCCAGAAACAGGAGATTTGTTCGATCCGCGGAATTGACGGGATATGAAGAAACTTTAAGTTGCTCCGATACCAAGTGAAGGTTGAAAGTTTGAGAGGAGAAGAGAGAAGAAAGAGAGAGGAAGAAGAGAGAATTGAGGAAATAGAATGCAGGGGAATAAAACCCTAGGTTGCACCTCATGTTTATTTATATTAGCTTATAACGATATACTTGACTGTACCGACATGAAAACTAATAACTCTAAAGAGCCATATAAGTTTACTGTTTCTACAGATTAGACCCACTATTTTAAACTAAATTTTACGAGGTCTATTAGGATGATTCAGGGTTTTCTTGGTCAGTTCTAAATTTGAGAGATCATATCCACCTGAGATTTGGATCCAATTTAAGACCCACGCCAACAAATGGGTCTGGATTTCGGGTACGAATCAGATACAAATCTATATCTGAACGCTACTGAGAACAAAATGAGACCAAACTACACACTGAGATTTGTGACTGGCATATTTTAGAAAGAAACTGATACTTCTGGTTTGCACTTCATCTGCTATTCAGAGTTCTTGTAATACAAAATTTGGTGGATCACCAAGAATCCTAGCACTGAATGCTCCCAGTAAAAAAGTATAATAACCGAGCAAAAAAGTATAATAACCACTTAACATCTCACAAAATTGCAACTCCTGCATTTAATTTGTAAGCAAAGGTAAAAGCAACATCCCTGTTCAGAAAGTTGGTGGGTCTCCAAAACCAAATCCTCTGCAACAGAATACTCCCAGTAAAAGTAAAATGTCAGCAAGGTAAATCAACGTCCCTGTCGTGAATTATAGGTAACCTAAGTTTTTCTTTCAACCCGCGCTATGGAACACTAGTCTTCTCTTACAATTTGGCATATTGAGTACTTCACTACATGCAGCATATATATTTCCCGTCATCATTCCATTAATGACTAACAAAAAGTCATGGCAAAGGTGAGAATGAGCCCCTTGCCCAAACCAACTAATAATGAGAATCAGTAGAAAGCTGTCACTGACTGACAGTGGCATTCTTCCAACCATGGTCCATGATGCTAAACTTCATTCATAGGGAATGCCATAGCTTGGATTTTGTCCCAACTACTCCGGGTCACCATTGAGACTCATCCACAACCAATGATGTCTCCTGAAGGAATCATCCAGTAACAAAACCTCTTCCAAGTGGCAGATTAGGATAAATAGATGTTGAATTGTGAGTCATTAAAGAGTTATTTTTTATTTTATGGGTGTGGCATTCCAACCATTTTCATCCGAGCTTGAGAGCTTGAGAGTTGAGATTAGCATTCGTGGTTTAAACATAAGAAAAGCAGGACGAGCGAAACCCATAAAACTTTATGAGATTGTGGCTGGTCGGTTCACTTGGCAAAGGCATAACCAAGTTTGTGGCATCAATGGGTTTTGAGTTTTATAGTACTAATAGATTCTTCCCCACTAGCAAGAACTTGAGAAACTCTTTGATGCATTCTTTGTCTCTCATTAAAATGTTTCAAAATGCCAGGCTATACTTAATTGGAAACTATAGATACTGAGAAGGTGCAATACTTGCAAGCTTAAACTGTTTAGACTAAAAACAGCCTGCGGTTACCAACGGTAAAAGGAAGGTTAACCACTTGCAACTGGCAAGTTGTCCAAAAGTAATGAATCACAGTGCCGCAAGGAGCTGCATGGCTTCATAAGCCTAGGTAGACGAGGGAACGCCACCGAACATTCGGCTTATCCCAGTATCTACCCTACTAGGCCCTTTTAAGGGAACCATAGCAGCGTTCAGAACCGAAGGAAAGAAAGAACAAGGAAAACAAAAGAAGATTGGACCACAGGAAGAAAGAACATGAAGGTTTTAAATATTTAAGTTACCAAAAAATAAGGTTTGTTTTAAATTTTTAAGTTACCAAATGTTAGAATAAAGTTTGTGATTATATCTTGATAAAACCAATTCTATAATGCATGCAGAATATAGTTCCCTTTCTCTCATGTGTTCATGCTGCTCCTTTTCTACATCCTTTTTGAATTTTTAATTTGCATTTCATTTAATATTTAAAGCTATCTTGCCCGAGCAACAGCTTGAGCTCCTTGTCCTCAGACTTCAAAACCTTAGATTAGACAATGCCAATTTAACCAACATATTTTTGTTGGTATATTCCAAGGTTGGAAAGGGATAATCGCAAAACTTTATGAGGAAAAGGGACCAGAACAAATATTAGTTACTCGCACATTTAAAAACATAGGCAGACGTTGCAAGTTATGAATTGGTTGTAAATAACATAACTGGGTTAAGCACAACATATAAACTACACAGACCTCCATATCCTTCTCGAGCGCCAGCCTTTGAACCAGAGATGAATGCATTTGCAACCTATGATCCACATCCTACATAACCAACAATAAAATTTGTGTCAACTACTAGAATAGAAAAGTAAATCAAAGTAAAATCAAATACAACATCACAAGTAGTACAAGAATTGATAAGTTTACCATCTAAATTCCTAGGCTGAGTTCTGACAGAAAATATCAAAAACTGCTAAGAAATAGTAGGAATGGCAGTGAATTGCTAGCAACTGCCTGTTGAGAGAAAAAATGCTAGCAACAAAGAAAGTAAAGATAATATAATGATACGGTATAACTTCGTGTTACTTTGAAGTAAGATGTCTTCATGATTAGCATTGTTGACTTTTACCCGCCAACTTGGCTGCAGCGTTTGCTGCAGCAATTTGTCAAAAAATGCCGCACTTGATGCAATTCCTAGCTTCATTATAGTTAACCAATGTTTGATTATAAATCCAGTAGCAGTATTTACTGCTGCTGCTCCAAAATCCTAGCAACCAATTAAATAAAAAAAATGAGGCTCCCACCCGAGCATCTTTTTTCAACAGTTATGTTTTAAACTGCACACATACTTTCAAATGATAAGAACCAATTTAGTAATTTTGTCTTTCTTTTGAGCAAATAATAATTGTGTCTTGTGACCGAATAAAGCGATTAAAACTAAAACCAGCACGGTAAATGGCGATTGGATGTGACCTTTGATGAATGGACCATGGTCCTCAAGGGGGGAAAAAACAGATAAATGGCTACTTACCCCTCTTAGAAGTGGTTCAATCTTTAAACACTACATCAAGACTACCCATGGTGTAACAAGAGAATTAACTAGGCCACCTCCAATCTTAGGCGCTTACTTAGGATGGACTCATAGGAGGCCCTGCACCTACACTGTCAGATAGACTAGGATTCTCCCCGCTCTTCCAGCTAATCTGAATAGGCAAAGGTGCCTCCTACTTTTTTATTGATGTGACCAACAGAGCAGATGATTATCTAGTAAATGGGCCAGTATGTTTCATCATCATGCCCATGTCAACACATTGTAAAATGGCAAGCTGTACATATTTGATATGGTATACTGAGCGGGTGAACCATACGTTGTAGTAGTAGCAATAGTTATAACTCAACATCAAGTATGTGTCTAAGCTATTCTCTTTTTTCTTTATTTGCAGTTTACGGGCAGATCAAGGAGCCAGCATCAAATTATGACAGTCTGCATACTAAGCAAGGAGCCGACAAAAAGGTAAAATGTACATTAAAGTCAATTTACTTCAGGTTTTATTCTAGTTTAAGGTTGTCTTAGATTGCTTCTATCGGAGTTGCTGAACACAAATTTCCAATCTCAGGAAATCCACAGGCCAATTCTACTTGGACTATTCATTGGGCTCCAACAACAGAGTACTCTCAAAGGGAACTTGCACAAGAATCATGTGAGGTCAATTTTTGGGACATAAAGAGATCATCACATCACCTTTCGAGATGCATCGCACTATGGCCCCCGCATTGTTTCTTCTCTCCTCAAGTTAATTTAATAGAACCAAATAACCAATTAACTTTTTGAATTGAAGCACGCAAAGTATGAAAAAAATGAGAAAACTTAGTTTAGTTCTTCTAACATCCAACCAAACAGCACGAGGTTCAAATTGGAATTACACCCCACCAAATGACATATCTAACAATTTTGCATGTCAACTACAAGAAATCAACTAAGCAGTAACATGAGTTGGACATGAACCGCATAAACTCTGAGCCCTATGCGTATTTGAAAATTGAGGCAACCAACTGAACCCAAATTGTGAGACTTATAAAAGTTAATCCTCTTCAATCAACATATTTCGCACACTAAGGGCATGGATTCCAGTTAGTAATAGAGGAATCATAATAGGACTTGTCACTTACAGTAAGGCTGATGGAATAATGATAAATCATGTCAAAAAAAGAGATGGACTTGGAGAATACTATTTTTTAAAATTATTTCATAGAAAGAAAATCTCCATAGGAATAGTCAGTGAAATATGTATTTTCCCTCCATGTATTCCTTTCCCATACAAGGGATGTTGGGAAGGACTCTGAATGCTTTGGAGGGACCATGACTAGTGCTTACCTAGTTCAGGGCTCCGACATCATCAATGTTGTTGACTTGTTGTAAACATTATTTAACATGCTGCTGCTGTCAATATATACAAAAATATTTTCCAAAAGTAATTATTTGTTTACGTACCTAGCTATGCTGCTGTCAAATATTTGCCAGAAAAAATGGGAAAAGATTTCATTCTCACTCCATCGAGAAAAGCGCACTGAACAGCAACAAGTAAATAGAACAGGAAATGTAAATCTCTTCAAATGTGTGGTTGAAGGGATTTATTATTCTGGATCACTGATAATGAGAGAAATCATGACGTGAAAGAATAGCCACTGCTAAGATTTTGTTAGTAAACATAAAATTATATCAATAAAGTAACAGCATAGCTAACTAGATATGATCCATAAATGACTAGACTGACTGGTAGAGAACTTGGGAAAAGGCTTGAACAAATTGATAGGGAGTATATCTCAACCAAAAGAAAAAAGAACAAAAATCCGGAGAGAAAGATGGTAGTGGTTATAGAAGTAGGGATATCATGACCCATCATACAGAACATAGTTCTCTTCTCCCAAGGTTGCAGTGGTCAGTTTCCAACCTCGTGAAATTGTGACACGTGTCCATCTATTCCTCGGTGGATGCGTGACACGTGGCCCTCTCCAAAACTTTGAAAAAGAGTTTCAATCCCATTCAAACTTCACGTGGTTCAAACAGTTGAAAGATTAAATATAGAGTCAGTCACAAATACCCCTATCTCCAGGCCAAATCTACATTTGAACCTAACAGTTACAGCTTTAAAGTGGATTAATCATATCAACGGCTGGATGATGATCTCTGGATAAAGATGAACGTGAATTCTACCAATTCAAATGAGAATGTCCGGCTCCAAACCGCCTCCATGATAAGCAATTAAGTTAGGATACGATGTTTAGTTAGATGAGAATCCTGCGACCTTATCCAAAGACAGCCATCTGTATAAATAAAGAACCCCCTCCTACGATAGGGAGGACGATCAATTAATCCCAGAAACCCTAGTGCTTGAGATCAAGCAACCACCATTGTAAGTTTCTTGAATTATAGTAGAATTCTCTCTCCTTCCGTGGTTTTTCCTTTTGGATTTCTACGTAAATCTGTGTGTTTTCTCTACTTTGATCTCTGCAACTCACCCCTTAATTTCTACAAATTGGTGCGTGGATAACTCCTACGGGAATTACCCACCGCATAAGGTCAAACTGTGGACATCCCATGAAGAGAAAGGAATACCATCTTACACCCTTTCCTATACCATTCTAGGCTTCAATTGATATTAGACATATCCCCCAAATCCACCTCTTTCAATTTCACTCTCTATTCTGTGGTGTTTGAACCTGTACTTGCAGGCGTTTCCACCAAATAAGTTAGTCTTGCACTTCAGATTATCATGGAACCGGATTAATTGGCTAATTGGACTGTTTGTGCCCATAACCCACTTTTCCATTTTTCACTAGCTTTGTTTAGAAAATTGGTTGTGTTCTACCATAATTTAGGCTCTCAATCTCCACTAGCTTCAATCTTGAACTCGTTGGATTCGTATCAACAAACCTTGTCATCCTATCATAGCGTTACCAGCCAAGAATTTTTTTTTCCCCAAAATGATCAATACCCTGACCTAAAGGATTAGGTAAATTTGAATATTTATAACTTAGAACATTATGACCATCCTTAAGTTATCAATATTTATATCTATATAGTGCTTAACATTGACATGCAATATTTATCCTATATCCCCTCTATATCATCCAATATGTGCTATCTAATATGAAAAACCCACATTAGATACGAACCCAATACCCAATATGTAAAACCTTCCTCACATCACAATCTTCCAAACAATAGGTGCAGCTTCAAAAGCCTCTTCCTCATTCCTAGTGTCCAACATCGTTAATGTGATTGGTAACGATGCCTAAACCCATTAGTGGGTCAAAACTAGGGTGGGAACTGACACCTCTTCATTAGTTGGAACTTTTAAACTTTCTCTAAGTTCCAAAATTAAAGCATAATCAAATAATAGTCAAATATTTTAATTCAAGTAGTAAGAACATGAGTCTGTATGAACAGAGTGCTATCAGCTGCTAAATTTGGGGTTATATTTCAGCTTGTAAAGCCTTGTCTCGAGGGAGGTTTCTCTTATATAGGGGTTAAGTGAGTTCCCTTATAAATTGATAAACTGCCCCTCTAGTAGTTGAGTGAGTCTCGATACGCGTTGAAATGGACACAGCAACATTGAAATAAATTTTTTTCCAAACATTATTTGATACTACTCACCCAATGTAGGTATGCCCTATGTTGAATGGACACGGCAACATTGAAATGGACGCGACATGCGGACACGTGACAAATTCTTTAAAACACACATGACACGCGTGTCGGACAGGTTTCGGACACGACACGGCTTCATGATAGGAGCGTCCGTGCTACATAGGGTATGCCCCCTTAATTTGTTTTAGATGGAGTAGAATTTAGGACTAGTTTGACCATGTACTTACAATTGGATGTCAATTCTGACATTGACGTGTAGAATTCCCAGACAAGAAAATTATGATTGCTTGGGCAAGCCCAAAACCTCCAAGAGGCTAATCGGAAGATAGGAAACACAACATCAGTCATCATCGATTTTCAAGCTCATGAAACCAAAGAAACCCCTCCAAAATCTCCTCGGGAACAATAGATTCTAGGAGAAGGAAAAATTGAAACACGTTCAAGGCATTCATCTTCAAGGAACAGTATAAGCCAGTGGGCCAAATTGAAACACATTCTCAAATGTTGATGATCTACAACAGTGGTGAAGATAGAAATCTTTGCTAGTGGAGATGAAACATAGTATACCAAATGCCCGCGCAATTTTGGGCAATTATGAGCAATTTCTCACCCTTAGTAAAAATCTTAGTTGTCCTGCGATTCAGACTCTTCAAGAACATGACGGATCACATTTTCCCTTGTTGGCATAGCCAACCTCCTACTAAGTGACGACCAACATGACCTCGGGGCTGTTTGGTTGCAAGGAAGTGGGCAGAAGTAAGGAAATAGGGAAGTATAATTGCTCACTTCCCTATCTATCCAAACACCGGAAAAGGAAAATAAGAAAACCTCTTTTCCTTTTATCTTTTCTCTTTTACACAACCATTTCCTCACTTCCAGAGTGCTACAGTTAATTTTATGGTCATGTAAATCACATTTATAATAAATTGTAACACAAAACAGTTAATTTTTGGATCATATAAATCTCACTTGCATTCTAATTACAGTCTATTTTTTATTTTTCTTAATTAATTTTTATTTAAATATTATTTTACGGTCAACTTTGTGGTCAACTTTTCCACTTTCACATTACCATCCAAACACCAGAAAAGACAAAATATTTTTCAAACCACACTTCCCAGCAACATCCAAACACCGGAAAACTTACTAACCAATTCCCAAGTTCCAAAGGGAATTATTACTACTTCCTCAATTCCTCACTTCCTCACTTCCACCCTTAACCAAACAGGCCCTAAGTGAAAAATAAGTCTATCCTGGAACCTCATACGGATTTAATCTCTTAAAAAAGAACAAATAAATGGCCGATTGTATCATCCATGAGCGTAGCCTCTATCTGCAACCTCTCAAACACCCGCTACAAGCACAAATCCACACCCAATCTACACATTTCCCCATAATCATTGAGCAAGAATTCAAGAAAGTGGATCAAGCATCCAGCAACAGTACCAATAGTCTAACCTTTAAGGTGCATGAGCAATTTCATCTATCATCAAAATCACAAAATCACCGCCAAATACTATCTTTACACAGCAGCAGTTGTCCGCTCAAATCAAAAAGAATCGGCAGCTAAAAAGATAGAAACAAGAACAGGATCGAGAGAGAGGTTACGTGAAGGGAATCGGTCCTGCGACTCTCCAGTAAGCCCGTAATGTTGCCATCGGCAAAACTCCAAGGCTCCACCATTGCTGCTGCTGATGAGTTCGTCAAGAATCACAAACCCTAGCTCTCTCTCTCTCTCTCTTCTCTCTCTCTCGTGTCGGTTTGGTCAGTCTCAGAGGTGCCACCCGGCTTCCCCTCTTTTTGTTGCTGGTGTCAGCTCTGCGCTTCGCGAACCCACCTGTGGCCGTGGCTGGGGCTTTCGAGTAATTGCAACGGGTTCGGTTCGGTTCGGGTCACATTAACTCAGACCGGACCCGTTACGATTGTTCGGGTCCCGGTTTTTGGGCCCGTTTCCCGAATCCTCTCCCTCTGGGCTGGGCCGTTGTTGCTTCCAAAAAAACGGTTGTCAAAGCGCTAAGATTCTTCTCTACATTGTTTGCGTGTCGAGTGAAAATAAATTAAACTAGATTAACACTTGCGGTGACACCAAGCGGCGGAGAGGAGGGGGGGAGGGGAGGAAGGAGAGGGAGTGGGAAGATGGGAGAGGGAGGAAGGAAGCAGGGAGGGGGCGGGAGGAGAGGGCCGCTTAGTTCTTTCTGTGACTTTTTTTTAGAGACAGACGGACGGAAAAAGTTCAAGGAAAGAAAGCACGAGAGAAACCTCACTTCACTCGGCTTGATAAATTGGGTTCACAATTAAGCAAAACAAAATAATCTACATCAAAAAATAAATATCTAGAATATGTGCTACTACTCTATGCAGCTAGCTAGCGTAGTCAGGGCTCTGAATTCGGAGGGTCTTCTTTGCACCAATTTAAATGTTCCGCCTGTCTTTCTTGAAAAATCAACCAAAGCAGTGATATGCACAAGATCTTTTTTCAATCTAGACATAATAATGTAGTAGTAGACTTGTAATCTTAAATTCATGAATATTAAATTGATAAAATATGTTGCCTCTAAATTTTATTGAAATCTTATTAGAAAAAAAATTATTTATAATACTAATATCTTTAAATTAAAATTCATGACTCTAGGCCTAAATTAATAGTGTATTATAACTTTTAAATTTTGAAATTTTAATTGCCTTCAAAATTAATCTTTATTATTTTTTAAGTAGACAGTAATCTACATTTCTACTATATAATCTTTAATTATTCTAAACAATAAATTCACCTTAAATATTTCAAATTTAAATATTATATCTTTTCTAGTTATTTTCATTTATGTTTCGTTAGCTTTATTTGGTAAAAGAAGCATGAGAAACAAAAGAAATACATAAATAGACAATACATAAAAACACAGAAACAAATAACATATCAGATTTGACTGGCTCGAACTGCTAAAAAAAGGTATGATATAACAAGGCAGCTACTGATCTCAAAACTTCTACAGTAGAGTATACATCCAGATATTATAATGTAACTATACTATGAAAAATAAGCAAAGTTCCCTCAAGAAAAAGAAAAAGAAAGAGAATAATAAGCAGAGTCACTGAGAAGAAACTGAGATGGGTTCAAACAGCTATACAGAAATTTCTAGGAGAAAGGTAACTTTATTTGCCAAAGAGGCAAACTGTAATCAATAATGAATAAGTGATGAACCAGCAAATTATTCTTTACTGGAACCAACAGTGACAACTGAACAGTAAAACTTCACACTGAATGCGTGAGACAATTGTTGAAGACCTGTATACAAGTATCATGGTTCTGGAGATGTATCACAACATAAGAAGAAAAGAGAGAAATAATTCAACCGCATACAAAAGAAAAGTGGTTATAAGTTGAAAGAAAAAAGATACAGGCTCTGGTTACCAGCAATGCAAAAAGCTTCTCCCATCACCAGCCTAGCCAGGTTCGCTCTACTCTCATACACCCGTATTTGCCAGCCTTTTTTAACTACAACACAAATATATACATTCCCTAAAAACTTGCTGCATTTTTTTTTTTTTTTTTTTTTTTTTAACAGCTGAACTGGTTCACACTCCTCCCCAACACTTGAGATGGCTTGTGAATATATTACAGAACTCCAGCTATACCTGCAAAACTGCTGGTTTATAGACAACAAATGGCATCCCCCAAGCCTCTTAAAATTATTCCAAGCTTCATCTCCTTCAGCAAAATCTAGTTAGCATTGTCGATCTCTCCTCACTGGGGAGTCAAAATACATCGGTATTGGTTGCTCTTCCCAATTTGGTGAACATAGCCCCTCCCACAGCTATAACATGTCATATGCACACTGGGCTTTGTTCATGAGTACCATTTCTAAGAGTTACATCTGCATTACAAAAGGCTGCCTCCAGGGTGTACAAAAGAAAAGGCTTTTGAGTAAAACCCAGAGAAATATTAACAACTGAGGAAAAGGTAATGTGGCAAGACAACTTACAGCATGAAATATTCACCCTCTTATATTCATTTCAACAAAGTCTTTAATTCTCTGTTTTAAACTCTGCAAACATAGGTAAACAGACTAACTTACAATGGAGAGATTTAATAAGAAAAGGTGAATTATTTATATAGACTTGATTGTAAAATGGTTTCATGATTATCAAAAAAATGCACCTTCAGCTCTTCATGCAACACGATGAAAACCCTCTTCATTTGTTTGTTCCTCTGCATCATTATGTGAAATTAAATAAATAATGAATGTAACATATAAATTTAGAAATTTCATGAATCAAGAGAAAAAGAAATGCCATTATTTTTATTTATGAAATTGGGAGATGAAGTTAAAAAGTGACCAACATCTTAAAATAGATTTGGCATATAAACCAAAACCATGTTGTTCCCAACAATTCCAATATCAGTCTTACCACAATTCCAATAAAGTCTGCACGCACGAGAGAGGTTGTCATGCTCCAAGCGCTGAAGGTTTATGGACAAAAGAAATGGACAAACCAATACATTCATATTGACTAAATGTTTAAAAAGGTTTATAGACAAAAGATCACACGTTTTGAAGGCCAGTCGCTCATGCATCAAGCGGTTGTAAAATAAATGGTTTCTAATTGTCATAAACCGTTCATTTTATCACGAGTTAAGGCATAGGGTAAATGACTTGAAAATGAGTGATTTTTTTATAAGAGCTTTCAAATATGTATATATCAAGATCAACAGCACGGATCTCTAATTCCATTAAACAACATGTATATCTTGTAGGTGAGCATAACTACTATAAAAGTGTATAATATACAAAGAATTTGGATGATCCACTCTGCTTAGCTTGATCTACATATCTTAAAAGATTTCCAAACAAAAAATCATATAATTTGAAGATTATTTGCTCGGCCATAAAGTGGTTGCAAAATGAACAATTTCTAATTTTCATAAAACAGTTAATTTGTCACCGCTTAAAAAATTGGTAAGTAATCTTCAAATGAATGATTTTTTGCGCATAGAACTTTCTTCAAAATGAATGATTTTTTGTGTATAAACTTTGAAAAAAATATTTAGATCAAGATTAATGGAATGGATCATCAAATTTCACTGCACAACATGTATCTTTTGGTGGTTATAACGAAGTTAGTTATGCCCTAGAAATATTAAAATCTCACCCCCTATATATTCTAAAACCACTTTGTGGTGTAAAGTAATTAGAGCATTTAATTTATGATCGACTGACTAGGTTCATTTGATCTTACCATTATAAGCACAAAAAAAGAAGAAAGATTTGCAAATATCCAAGGACCAATCCAATCTCTACATTAAAAGGGAAGTACTGTTTGTTATTTTAATAAACTCTAATCCACCAGTCTGCAACCAGATGGGTCTAATCAGGCACACATTCAACCACAACCAGTTACCAAACCCTGTCTCTAACCAGTCTCTCACCCCCCCCCCCCCCCCCCGCCACCCGCGGTTTCAAGCAGAAGTCGGCATGGATCAGGTTAGGTTGGCAGTCTAGTAAAAGACAGTTCAATTTAAATATAGTTTAGTTATATGCATATAATGGGCTGGTCCAGTCTGGATTTGCGCTAACTTTAGCACAACCTGATAAAGCATCAAGATGGATTTTGAGAAAACCCAAACCATGTACTTGACACTTGATACAACCAATAGACACGGACTACTGCAGCCGGCCAGATCAACTAAATTCTGAGTTTAAGCTGCATGGATAGCCACATGTTGGCCACAGTCCTAGGTTGTTAGGAAATGAATGGACAGGCCAACGCTATGTATCACAGTTAGATGGCAAAGGAGAGGTTATATTGTATAATGATATAAACAACAATTTGCCATTATCTTGATTACAACAGGCTTCAATAGAAAGCACACCTCTCCGTGTTGGTGATACATTTTCCGCAACTGGCCAATGACTTTATAGTATTCTTCAGGGCATCTTCCTTTTGCAAGCTTAAGTTCCTCACCAACCTTGAAAAAGTCATTTCTGCACAAAATGGAGTTTCACGCATCAAGATCTTCACGCAGAAATGCCCACAAAGACAGAAGGTAGCATGCATAATTTTTTTTTTACAATATATGTAAAGTTCAAGAAGCAGATTAAAATATCATCTGGAAAATAACTGCAAAGAAAAAGGGGGAAAAAAAAAAGAAAAGAAAAGGCTAGGACGCCGCCATGTACCGAATGTTCTCTAGATTTTGTTCAAGGAGATGTAACAGTCATACTTCTCACCGTATTCTTGCATGTAATCATTATACCTGCAACACAATCAAATGGCCAGTGATAAAGTTAGTCTCCCCCTGTATCATGAAAACTGTAGAAAAAATATACAATCAAAGGTGAATGGAACTCACATACACAATTCTCATTGTGGGAAACAAGAATATCCTGGTTTAAGATATACAGAAAGTTGACATTTCTATACTGACAAAAATGAATGGATAGGAAGAAGCTGAGTTTCACGTGATCGTAGTCCACTTATAAATACTTTGGATTCTTGAGCCATACAATAGACTATTTATATGCTTACTCTGATCAGGCCAACTGATGAATTAGTCATGCATGGAAAGTACATATAAGCTTTAGTTGAACCTTTAGTCGCGTGGGGTCTTCATTATGGTTCGATCCTATTTTGAACTTTATATTAAGTACTGAGTTTGGGGAAAGATTTATATTAATTTCTGTCTCAACTTATTTAAGAAGTTATAATGCTTAAGCTTGTTGAGATTAAATAGAAGACGGCACATAGCATAGAAATAGTGTGTCCTAACAGAAATAAGAAACTATAAATGATAGCAACTGTAGGGGTAAATTCCTTAGGGGAATTTATCTACACTCAATTTGTAATGAGATTTGTGAGAGAGATAATAAAGCAATGTAAATATACAAAATTTTACATAGAAACCTAATTTGAGAAAAACTACGGGGAGGAGGAGAGAATTCACTAATTTCAAGAGGTTACAGTGAGTTCTGCAGAGTTATAACTCTACTGATGGTTTTTCTGTGGGGAAGTCCTCTCTCTTCGTTGATCTCCCAGTGTATTTATACCCGGAGAGTCTTCATTGCAGTGCAGGTCATGCGAATTTCAATAATTGCATGATCTGCATGTGACAATTCTTTTGTAACGGCCTGAATTATGCTCTTAATTGCGGGAGTGATTTATGCTACCTTCTGCAATAGTTTGAGCTGAAGTAGGAGTTGTTGCAAAGTTTGAAACGTGAGATGACCTGGCGGCGTAACGGGCTCCATAAATGTAGGCGGATAAAGAGGAGGTCGGTTGCTATGGCAGTCTTGCTCGAGACGGGAAGGATTAATCTAGGGGTGGTGATGCTCTCGAAAGGAGGAACGTCCTCATGGCATCTGGGGAATGCTCTAAGGGAGAAGCTCTGCTTGGCATTCCCTATTATCTGTCTTCGAGAGTTTCTGATGAGATGGGACATGTGTCTTGATCCTCATGCAGTTCAGAAACTGACCACTATAGATCCACCTCCGCTCCCTCTTTCTCCAAGCTCCAAGGAGAAAGAGTGGAGCGAACTGATTTGGCTCTGGTTCGGGGAGTTATGGCGTCGCTTGAACTCTAAAGGGACTGGACAAAATACCTTTTCGCATTCTAAGCCCTCTTTGAAAACTATTCGGTTGACCGGAATTTTCGGGATGTGATCCGACTTTTCTGGGATCGAGAATTTGAATTGGTTTGACTCCTTCTCCATCTATAAATGGGCGGAATCCTTCGTGTTGAAATAATCCCGGCCCTTTCCTCTGAAAAACTTTGTTTCTAGCTCTTCTCTTATTGTCCTGTTCAGTGGCCATGTGTCCTCTCCACTCTTCGTCAGATGGAGAAAAGAAAAATGGAGAAAATGATGGTCGGACTCCCGCTACTTGGGAGTCTATTTGGCGTGATATATCAGTCATCATGATTGGCCCATCATGATACATCAGACATCGTGACGGGGCCCCGCCGTCGGGGGTGGTTGCTTGATGGTGTGTTTCGACTGGAGCCGATGATCTGGTTCCTCGTTGCCGATTTTTTAGGGGTGAGGGTCGTTCTAAATAATATGACCCTCACTCCATATAAGGCGCACAAGGATGGAAGAGGGGAAACTCTTATCAGGTGTGTCAGTGGATGGATTCTTGCCCCTGAGCCCGATCCTCTTCCTCAAAGCATCATGGTGTGGAGAGATGTTTTTTCTCCTTCAGGCGTGTTCTGTTAGAGTAAGTCTAGTGAAACGTCGTCGCCTCGCTCCTGGAGGGCTTCTCAGGGATCGCAGTGGTGGACGGTGTTCGTTTAGCTTCCTGAGAGGAGCGGGAAGCTACCGACGAGATACAACTACCTGCTTCAGGAACCACTACAAGGATGAAGATTGCTCTCAAAAAATCTCCGACGAACAAGTCTTTTATTATTCCTGTGTCAGGGTCTGTAGATAGTGGCAGGACAGGTTCTCGTGTCTCCTATATTTCTTTTCAGAAGGTAAATATGAGGAAGCAAAGGATTTCATGTATTCCACTCGCCAGATGTAAAGACATAAAGAAATTCAATGAAATGTAAATGCGAGTGTTTTGCAATAGAAATAACTGAGTTGTTTTGATCTTGTCTGATTTGTATTATGAAATGATCATGCCCCTTCGGAGGCCTGATTTCTGGTTCGCAAAATATAACATGACTGCAATATCATCTTCGGAGAACGTCTTCGTTTTCGAACTTAAATACATTTGTTCTCCAAGTGAAGTGAGGACTTCAGTCACGAAGTGAGCTGGGCCGAGAGGCGCTGGTCTTCGAGTAAAGTGAGGACTTCAGTCGTGAAGTGATAGGAGCCTGAAGGCTAATGTGGTGTCATTATTCTCGAGCGGGGGTTTCCCTTCTCGGAGCGCATAAGCATAAGATTCCGAGTAAAGGGAGCCCTCAGCTGCGGAGCTGGGCAGGCAATTGCTCAATTGAGGATGAGTCTTCTAGAGTCAGTTACCCAATTGAAGATGAGCCTTTGAAACCCAGAGATAGGTTGTCACGCTCCGCTTCCTACTAAAGCCAGATAAGCACGTGACTTGGGCCGCGACACACTCAAAAGAGCATGCTAAGCCTCAAACTTGCAAATTACGTCATTTTTTTCTATCTGCTGTATATAAATTAGGTTCGCATAAGTTACACATACATGAAAGTAAAACTAATCAAAGATTTATTTAACTAATGAAGTCCACAAAATCAAATAACTGGGTACAAATCTCAACACTAAGAAATGAGTCCAAACTCTCTCTTTATTCATACATATATGAAAATAATAAAAAGCAGTCTCCAAGTCTTATGCTGAGCCCCAACAGGTTCTTCGTAGTACTCCCGTCCCAGTCGATATCTTCATGTATTCTCTGCTATTTAGGGCAAGTAAATTCGGGGAGTCAGAAAACTCCTGACAAGTACAAACAAAGGAAAGAAAGTATGCAAGTGTGTGCAGAACACAAAGATATGTATGAATAAGAAAAGGACTTGCAACATGCAACAGGCCGGGGGATAAACCTTTCTTACAAAATCCAAGAAGTAAAGTTGAAGGTATTCTTTCTATATCTATTCTATTGGAGATAAGGCATCCGTTTCAAATCATTATCTAAATTGAATTGCTGATCAAATTCGTAGATAAACCTTATCCATTTAAATTTGAATATATTTAATATTTTAATATATTAAATTTAAATATAAAATATAATAATAATATATATTATATTTTTATTATTATTATCGTTATTTTATCCTTATAATTCTTATAATAAAGTAATAAAGAAAGAAAACATTTTTTTCAATCTTTTTTACTTCACGTGTCGCGTCACATAAAAAAATTTCAATTTTAAAATGATATTTATTTTCGTTGCGTAATTATGTTTTTGTAGCATGAATTAATTATTAAAACTAGTCATTCAACAATCAAGTCATAGTGATAAGTAAGCATTCACTTAAGCATAAGAATAGCCATCACATGGAGTAAGTCAAGTATAACAAGTATAGTTATACAACACACAGCTATAAAGTTAATTTTGAAGATGTCCTTATGGGTTACTAATTAGTGATACTACCTACCCAACTGTCATGTGCAGTAGAACGTACCCCATCCTACGCCTATTACGCATGTCAATTGAGTCCTAAGACGCGAAAATAACTGTGTCCCATATCACAACCTATTCTCGCATATCAATTAATAGTAATCGTTGTTTGAAACTGCTAGTGAAATAAATGTCCATATACCCTAGCGGGAAACCATGCCATGAGTAATATATATATAATAGAATGAGGCTCATTAATAACCAGGTCACGAAGTAACATGCACCATGTAAAATAAACACCACCGCACCTTGTACATAGGTAGGAGCACTCAAGTCAATTTCTTAGTTTTCACTATCAATTTTTCTCATATTAGCCCCGTGTCTTATCGTTCTTATAACCAAATTTATCATACAACATGAACATCCTTGCGTGAACCAAGTGTCAAGAATAACCATGCCACCATGTCCTAATCAAGCCCATATAATCACCATGTACCACTTTCCCAAGTAATTCCAAGATATGCTTCACGCAAGCACTTATCCATGTCATTTAAACTTTCGTGTCCATGTTTGTATTCATGTTCAAGATGTTCATATTGTAATTCTTATATCATGGTGTTTTTTTATATGAACAAAGTCAATCATGTTAGTTATTTGTCATCATGTAGCAATTTGTTGAAGAAATGTTCATATGAGCAATTAACTCGAGGTATTATCAGTAGCATGCATGAAAACCAGTATCAAATAATAACAAGTTTCAATTCTTCCATAACCAAGTTTCAAATTTAAACATAGAAACTCGACATTTATTAGGGTTAAAATTTTGATTTTAAGTTAAAGTTTCATTAAAAAGTTCAACATGGAGCAAACATAAATAATCATAAATTCTTAGACTATTTTTGTGAAGCTAAACTATTTTAGCATACTAGATCAAATTGTTTTCCTTTTTTAGAAAACTTGTGGGAGCTAAATAGTGATATTTTAGGGCTGTAAATGATTCTCAGAAGTTACAGGGGCTAATCAGTAATATTTCAGATCTGAAAATAGTTTTTAGAAATTACAGAGACTTAACAGCAGTTATTTCAGATCTGGAAATAGTTTTCAGAAATACAGGGACTTAACAGTAGCTATTTCAGATCCAAACAGAAATTTCAGAATAGTGAGAAACTAAACAGAAATTTATTCAGGACTTAACAGAATTTTCAGAATAGTCGGGGACTAAACAAAATTTTAAGAATGGTAAACACATCAAAATAATTTGTAATATCTTTTTTTTTTCAAACTTAACTGCAGGAAAACTTTTATCCACTAATACCAAATATTTGATAAAGAAAATTTAGACCACATGATACAACCAAATTAGGAGTAAAAAGATGAAGATTAAAATTTGTTAAGTTTTTCATAATTTAACACATGTGAGTTTTATGTGAAAGTTGCATTTTGCATGTTTTAACATTTAGAGTGAAGGTCCAATCACATGGCTCATGTTTTTGGCTTTGAGTTTGCTCAGATTGCTTGTAATATTGAATTATCCCTACAAAAGTTGATATCATATGATATTTTTACTTGGAGATGTTTTTATTTCTTTTTTCAGCATAAATGTTGATAAAAGTCCTAATCTCCTTATAAGTCCCTACATCTTCTTGTAACTGATCAAAGCTTGACAAATAGATACCCTTGACCTACCATATGTTTGCATAAATATGTACAGATTTTATGGTAATGAAGTTTTGTGGTGATTACAAAAGGTGATAATTATGATAGTGTTTCTCACAATTTTTGAATGTTTATGTTAATAAAACACCAGCATATAACATGGATGAGAACATCAACAAGGTAGGAATTAGTCTACGAAGGATTGGAAGCAAATCACTTTTTTATATCAAAATCAAATAGACGAGCACATTTAAGAAACCAGAAGGTTACATTAAAAGACAAATGATGAAGGAAACTTTATACAAGTCTTAACCTTAATTCCTATCAGATTAAAATTAAGAAAGGAAAAGAAAACTAGGTACTTGCCATTGATAATTAACTCTAAAGCTTGATGGTTAATGGCCTTCGCCTCCTCCCTAGGGTAGATTGATCCTTTTTTTATAGATTAATTTCGGATTATTTATAGATGATCATATAAGATGAGTTTTATTACGTTTTTTTAGTGTTTAGGTTAACTTTAAATTGGTTTTTAGTTAGAATTTAGATATGCCCATAAATTTAAATGTTTATCTGCAATTTGAATTTGATTTGGATATGTTTTAGGATGGGGAAGAATTTTACACGAATTTTAAAAATAATTATCTTTTATTTTTATGTATTCATGAATTTAAAGATATAAGGAATTAAGAGAAATTCAATTGTTGATTTGATTTCTTATTAGGCTTTGGGTTTGGGTCTAGGATTCATGGGAAGGGAAAAAACATGAAATATTAGTAAGAGGAACAACAACAAAATAATAATAATAGTAGCAATACTAATAATAGTAATAATAATAATCCATAAAGATTACACAGTAAATACAATTAAAATAAACAATAATGATAATAGTAAATAATAATAACATTAATAACAACAACAATATTAGTAATAACAATAATAATAATAAACAATAATAATCATAATGAAATAATAATAATCTACTACTAATAATCACCAATAATAATAATAGAAATTTATAATTATTAGTTATGAAAACCCACATAAAATAATAATAACTCTTAATACTAATCATATATACATATTAAAATACTATTTTACATATTAAATCATGTATTATATATAAGAGTTATTACATAGGTGTTTGTACTGTGATTCTGGAGTGAGGGCTTCTCTCCTCGGAACATGGACAAACTGGCACTAGCTCAATCGTGGATGAACCTTCCGAACGGCAGTTGTCCGATTGGGATGAGCTAAGGCAACTGCCTGATTAGATATGAGCCTTCCGGAGGACAGTTGCCCAATCAGGAATGAGCCTAAGGAGTCGCCTAGAGGCAAATGCTTGTGTAACTGCTCTCGAGCGGGTGCTTCCCTCGAAACATACACAAACGGAGATCTCGGGGTGAAGGGAGCCTTCAGCCGCAGACCTAAGATTAGCAGTAATCTGATTGAGGATGAGCCAGGGTGATTCTAGGGATGAATACTTGCGTTGTTGTTCTCGAGTAGGGAATCCCTCCTCGGACGTTCCGTCAGGAGAAGAAAACTTGTAGGCTGGCCGAGTTAGGGCCGTGAGTAGGTTCCGCGGACCCTTAGAAGGTGTCGGGAAACCGTTAAGAATGCATTTTTATTGAATGACTTAAAAATACATAAAAGTAAATGAAATATAAGGGCTTTTATCCGTTTGAGGAACTTTCCTGCTTTTATCTCTAAATTCGTGTCAGTCAATCGCTCTGCATTGAGTGACCATGTGTTAAGGTTGATTCAAAGGCGAGGTATCCTGCTGTCTTTTTGTCTCGAAGAAGACTCGGGGTGCGATGATGTACTCTCGGAGATCCCCCTGCTCGACGAGATCTTCAAGAGCTTACGGAAGGATTGGCATTGAGAAGTTCGGTGTCCCTTATTGTCGTGGAATGAACGGTAGTCTTTCGCTCCGCAACGAACAGGGTCGTGTTTTATCTCCGAACGCCTCACCCAGAGTTGACCCTTGATTAGGGGTGTCAACTGGGCCGTGCCGGGCCAGGCACGGCCCAGGCACGCGGGCCAGCAGGCGGGCTGGGCTGAGCCCGCCCCGTCCCGCCCGTCAAAACCTAGCGTCCCGGCCGGGTCAGGCCGGGTTCCATTTATGGAACTCGGGTCAGACCCGTGTGTCCCGGACTCGGGCTAGACCCGGCCCAACCCGGGCTGGCACGTAGATTTAAAAAAATTAAAAAATATTTTAATAACTATAAAATATGTTTGTCGTCCTCTTTTGACACAAATGTCATGTGGAGTAGTCATCACGTTTATATAGTTGGGTTGAGGTAAAGAGTTCGAACCTGCAGATTCACAAAAAAAAAATTACATTTTATTTCTTAGGCCAGGGGCGGAGAATAGAGGGAGGGTGGCGGTGAGGGCAGAGGGGGGAGGGGCCATCGGTGGCAGAGGGGCATGCACGGGCCGTGGGCCACCACAACCGGACCTGGGTCCGGCCCAGGTCTGGCTGGGTACCACCTGGGCTGGGCCAATCAGGGCCATCCGGGTTGCCAGACCGACCAGCCCACTTGACACCCCTATCCTTGATGGCTCGAAGACGTCCTGAATCGAGAGCTTCAGCGGGGTAAAGCTGTCAGATACTTGGTAGGCTCTGAGTTGGTTCTGGTGAGGGTGCGAAAATGGTTGCTTCTTGAAAGCGCCATGTCCGCGACCTTGGAAGTCAACGAAAGAGCCTCCGTGCTGCGGCTTCGGTTTTGTTCCGTCGTCGTTGCGGTTGAAAGATGGGTTGGCAGAGTTTTTCATCGCTTCCTCCAATTGGACGTATGGTTAGGTGCAATGTAGGACCTCGTCCCAACGGGTGACGTTGTATTTCACCAGATGCGTGTATAGTAGATTAGTGATTCGTACTCCGCTGATGAATGCGAGAGCGGATGCGTCTTCGCTGCAGTTGTTTACTTAGGTTACCTGATTTTAAAAATAGCCAATGTCTTGAGGTTCTCGGAGGGCCTCATCTTAATAGAGGAGAGGTGATGGTTGTTCTGCTTGAACTCCTGAGGGGAAGAGTATTGAGCGAGAAACAACTTGGTGAGATATCCGAAACCATGGACTGAGCATGATGAAAGTAGAACCAGTCGGAGGCTACCCCCTTCAAGCTAGAGGGAAAGATCCGGTACAAGATGGAGTCATTTCTCAAATGGATTATCATCTTGTCCTGATATACTGACGCCAGGCGTTGAACCGGATCGCTCTGACCATAGTAGCAAACAAAGTCGAAATAATGAACGTCTTGGTAAAATCATATTCCAGTACGTCCTCAGAGAAGGGAGAATTGGATGCATCAGTGGCGATGGCCCTGAATCTGCAGCGATGTGGCATACTCGCTTCTTCAACTCACTTTTGTACGAGTCTGTCGAGATCTTGGACACGGATGAACTTCTCAATTTTCCTCCAAAAATGATCAAGTAGCTCCTCCGTGCAGGGATGAGGAGAACTCGACCCGCCGTTCACGATCGAATAGAGTTTGGTGCTTTGCCAATTCTACTTTCATGCAGCAAACATTTGGAGTTAGGCTTCGTAAGTTGACGGCGGGTGGATGTATCCGGTTGCCCCCTGCGAAGGGCCAAAGGCACGAAGAAAGTATCTTCTACAATGGGGCTGAGGTCACTAGGGGAAATAATGCGATGGCAACAGATTTGCCCTAGGAGGTGGTCCCTTCGCCAGTGATCGGCTGTTTTTTCGGGGCTATGGCTTGTTATATAGGCTTTTTTGAGGAGTTTGTAGGAGAGAAATCTGAGCATTGGGACTCAGCTCTCAATGAAAGCAAAAAAAGATGAAGAGGTAAACTCCTCAAGAGAATTTATTTACACTAAATTTGTAATGAGATTTATGAGAGAATAATAAAGCAATGCAAAGACACAGAATTTTACGTGAAAACTCAATTTGAAAAAAACCATAGAAGAAAGAGGGAGAAATCACTATTTTCTAGAGATTACAGTGAGTTCTGCAGAGTTATAACTCTGTTTGTGTTTTTCTGTGGGAGAGTCATCTCCCTTCGTTGATCTCCCAGTGTATTTATATATACTCGAGGGTCTTCATTGGAAGTGTGGATCATACGAATTTCAATAACTGCATAATCTGCACGTGGCTGTTCTTTTGTAACGACCTGGATTATGCTCTTGATTGCAAGAGTGATTTCTGCTGCCTTCTATAATTGCGTTGAGGTAGGAGTTGTTGCAACATTTGAAATGTGAGATGACTTGGCGGCGTAACGAACTCTATGAATGTAGGCGGATATCAAGGAGGTCGGTTGCTGCAGCCATCTTGCGCGGGATGGAAAGGATTGATCTCGGGGTGTGATACTCTTGAAAGGAGGGACATTCTCGGGGCAGCTGGAGGATGCTCTCAGGGAGAAGCTCTGCTTGGCATACCCTAATGTCTGTCTTCAGGAGTTTCTGATGAGATGGGACGTGTCCTGATCCTGATGCAGGTCAGAAACTGACCCCTACAGTAACAATCATAATTTATCTAGTAACGTAAAATTATTGTTGTACTACTCTAATACTCTCCACCAAACTTCAATCATGTGCAGCTTGCTACAAAGAAGAGAAAAACTCTTCCTAGACAAATCTTTCGTAAAGATATCACAAAGCTGAGAACTAGACATAAACAAAGAAACCATCTGATATTACATCAACATGCCTTTGATAAAGTTGACAGTCCACTTCAATATGTTTCGTCCACTCATTGAAAATAAGATTATTAACAATTTACGTAGCAACTTGATTGTCACAATGCATCAACATTGTCATAGTTGCATGCAAAGAGATTGAATCCACGTTAAGTCACATGTATGAGCCGTGGCTCTACACTCTACCTGAGCACTAAATCAAGCAACTAAATTTGTTCCTTGCTCGAAGTAACCAATTGTCCCCGGAAAAAGTACAATAACCAGCAGTAGGTGACCAAGAGGATCACCAGCTTATTCGGCAAAAAAACAACCTACAATATCCAAATGAGAGGTCGACAATACAACCTTTTACTAGGAGCTGCTTGAGATACTACAAGATACGACAAACAATAACCTAATGAAGCTGATACGGACTCTAGATGTACCGACTTAATACACACAACAAAAGTGATATCACATCGAGTCACCATTAAATAAATCGGTTTACCATCAGATCTTTGATACTGTCATGGATAAGCCTCTGCTCCTTGAAGTGTTGATCAAATGAATATTAGAATCCATATAAGTATCAATAGAGTTGGATCTCAAACTACATGTTTCTTCTAACTAATAAGTAAGATACTTTCGTTCAGACAACAAAGACTTTCTTGGATACACCTCTATGGCAAGAAAATACAGCTTTATATCAAGATCCTTCATATGAAAATAAAAACTAAAAGTAGATCAATTTCAACGATGTGGATCTTCAAAGTTCATACCTTATCATCTTATTTTAATAGGTAGGAATTGGTTTCAAATCCTTTTGAGAGGAGCATAGACTAATGCTTTTAAAAAACTTTTATTTCCATTATTTGTTGGTAGAAATTCCCGCAACAATACATCTATCATGTATCCAAAACTTTTTTTTTTTTCAAGACTTTCAAAATCTTCAGCCTGCTCTTGACAGCAAGCAACACATTACTTAAACCTTATTCCAACCTACAATCATGTTCATTTACATTATTCAGAATGTACTTCTAGAAAGAGCAATATTTGCATATATGTTTAATATTTATTTCACAAGAGGAAAATGCCCTTAACATCTTAACTATACGGGGAACAAAATCACCTAAACCACCTTTATGTAGAGTTAAATTTTAAAAGGTCGTATGTTAATATTTGGGTTAGAATGTTTCTCAGTGAAGAGTATTTTAATCGTAGCATATATGATTATAGTTAGCCAAGTTTGAGGTAGAAAACTAATTGCTGCGAACTTCATGGCAAGCCAACAAAACTAGGAATAACACCCATAATCATGACAAAAAACAAATAAAATCAAAACAAAAACTTTTGAAAATTGTTTCTTATGCATGTAGAACTTCTCAACAACAAGGTGCTTAGAGTTACATTCTGGAAGCATAAAAACCCATTGCTCAAGAGAATAATTTAATGTTTTGTAGATCAAATACATCGACCGGCAGGGTAAAGTTTGTGTACTAAAACACAGAATATGTGGTTGTACGTGCCACGATGGCGTCTAAATTTAGATGCATTAGGCAATTATGCGTCCAAATGTTCATAGCATTCGCAAATTGTTTATGCAGGCATATATTATTTATGACTGCACAATTGACCCCTCACTTATATAATCATGTTAGGAAATATGATTTGTATAAGTGATATATGAGTTGCATTGTATTTATATCGTAATTATCTAATTAGAAGTCATATTCTAATTATTTAATTAGGAGTCATAGGAGTCTTACTTGTATTATGAGTTGCAATTGTATTTGCCTATAAATAAGAGTATAAAAAGAGGACTCATCAACTATCTAATTTTCATAGTCTAAATCTTCTCATGATATCAGAACCACAATTATTGATCCTTCACAACCTTAATCATCATCTCCACTTGTCATCAAAAGATCATCATCAACATCTTCTCCCTCTTTTTCTTTTATCTTATCTTTCTTTTTCTTATTTTTAAAATCTGATCTAAATTCAAATCTGTAAAAAAAAAAATTACTATTCACCAAAACAGTACCGTGGCGGTACCATTCACCATGAATAGTAACAGTAAAAAATAAAAATGAAGAGAGGAGGATTGGTGTTTGTTAGGTTATTCTTTTTTTGGAATATGTATTTATTTTAAATATTTGAGTTTAGTGATTTTATATGAGTTGCTTTACATCCGAGTGAGAATCGTTTGTTCGGGTTATTTGTTGAGTATCTATATCCCGAGGGAGAATCGCTTGGGTATTTTAACGTGTTTAGACCCTGAGAGGATCAATTTTGGAAAATAGTTCAAGAGTGTAACAGAAGAGGAGTATACACACCAACAGTTTTAGATGTTTCAACAATTTCAATAGTTTCAAATAGTTCACAGTTTCAGACCGCTCAAATGTCATCTTCTGAATTTGCTCAGCAATTTCAACAATTTTAGATATTTCAGCGTTTTTAGATTGCCCAGATATCTTCTTTCTCCGCAACTACTCTGACACAGACAACTCTATAGGTTGTCTTACATCATCACATGACTGAAAACAAAGATATTGTATCCTCTCTTGATTCTACATGTTTTTTTCTCTGTTACATTATCTGATGGTTCTACTTCTGTCAAAGGCATAGAAATTGATAATGCTACAAATTTTCTATTTACATCATTTGTACTTTATATTCCAAACTTCTTTCAATTTATTATCAGTTAGTAAGATTATTAGAGTGTTAAATTATTCAGTAAAATAATATCCTACGTTTTGTGAATTTCAGGAACTTGAAATGAAGAAGATGATGGTACCGGGCGTGAGAAAGACAGTTGGACTTGGTCTCCAAACCAGTGGACTAGGTCTCCAAGTCAGTGTCATGCTCTAGTTCTGTTTCACTTTTTGATCATCGTCGTTAGATCATCCCTCTCTATCAATTTTAAATTTTTAATTCCCGAGTCTAGTCACGCTAAGTCTTTAGAATGTGAGTCTTGCCGATTAGGAAAACATCATCGAATGTCTTACCCTAGTAGAGTCAATAAACAAGCTAATCACCCATAAAAATTGGTTTATTCAGATGTATGAGGTCCATGTTCACTAAAATCCAAACTGAGTTTTCAGTATTTCATTATTTTTGTGGATGATTAGTCTCGTGTTACTTGGCTTTATCTCATGAATCTCGTTTTGAGATCTTTTCTATATTTCAAAATTGTTGTTTCAAGATTAAAACTCAATTTAATACTTCTGTGAAATCTAAAGATCTGATAATGCTAAAGAGTATTTTAGTTCAATTTTACAAATTTTATGACTGAACATGGCATTATTCATCAATCATCGTGAGCATACACTCTTCAACAAAATGATGTCGTTGGACGTAAAAATCGTCATTTCCTTGAAATTGCTCGCACATTGTTTATTCATAAGAAAGTTTCTAAATATTTTTGAAGCGATGCAGTTTTTACAGCACGCTATTTAATTAATTGGATTCCTTCTTCTGTTTTGCAAAATCAAGTCACTTAGTTGGTTATATGTCCTCAAAATGATTTATTTTCCGTGCAACCAAAGATTTTTCGGTGTATGCATTTTGTTCAGAACAATGATTCTCATAAACTAAACTGGATTCTCGTGCTCTCAAATATATTTTTCTTCAGTATTCTCGGACGCACAAAGAGTATTGGTGTTATTGTCCTTCACTGAATCGTTTTCTCGTTTCAGCTGTTGTCACATTTTTAAGTCTAAATCTAGGTTTGATAATGAGTCTTCTTCCTTAGAGTCCGAAGACGACAATATGTTTTTCCTTATTCAAGATCCATCAATCATTCATACTCCCATCATCGGTTGATATATATCTGGGTACATTGCCACTGTACATGGGAACCAAAACCCCCCTCACCGGTTTAGAAAATCAACTAGAGTCTTCACAAAATGTACTTTTTACTGCACCGGTGCCAACATCTTCTATTATTTTAATTTTTAGAACACAAACCGGTGAGAATACATCTACATTACCCTCTAGTGATACTACTACTAATTTTTACAGTGTTTCTAAGGATGATCTTTCTAATGTCCATAAAAATAAATGTGCTTGCAGATCTCACTCTATCTCTCGATTTGTATTTTATTCATACTTATCTCCTTTCTTTCATGTTTATATTTTTTTCTTGGACTCATTTTTCTATTCCCAAGTCTGTATGAGAAGCCCTATCTATGCCAGATTGGAAGGATGCCATGAAAGAAGAAATGTTGGCTCAGACAGAACATAACCTGGGATATTATGTTCTTCCACTAGGTAAAGCAATTGGATGTCGGTGAGTGTACACTGTGAAGCAAAATTCTGATGGGTCCTTGGTTATATTCAAGGCCCGTTTGATTGCCAAGATTATTCTCAAGTGTATGCCATGGATTATCAAGACACCTTATCGCCAGTTGAAAAGTTAACATCGTGCGTATTCTTATCTCTTTGTTTGCCACTTGTCATTGGCCCTCCATCAGTTAGAATTCAAGATGTTTTTTTATGGTATTCTTGATGAGGAGATTTGCATGGAATAACCACCTGATTTTGTTGCTCAGGAGAGTAAGGGAAGGTATCAGGCTGAAGAAGTCTTTGATGGATTGAAGCAGTCACTGAGAGCTTGATTGGACGATTCGCCTCTGTTGTTAGGCTTTTTGTCTTTCTCATTTATCACTCTATGTTGTGATGACAACATCAAAGGAAGAGGTTATCCTTATAATGTATGTGGATGATATCATTATCATTGGCGATGATGCACATGGAATTGCATATCTAAAGTGCTAGTTGCAAAAAGCATTTTTCAACAAACAAAAAACTTGGATCTTTAGCGCATTGAAATAGCTAGGTACAGTCTTTCTCAGAGAAGTATTTACTTGATATGCTATCTAAGCGCAGCATATTGGGGGCAGAGCTACTAACGCACTCATTGAAACGAATGTCAAGCTACTACCAGATCAAGAGGAGATCTTAGATAATCCTAACATGTATCATCGTTAAGTGGATAAGTTGAACGATGCAGTGTTCTAAATGGCGGCCACAGCGGCCACATCGGCTGGAAAAATGTATCGGAGATGGGGATATATCGGGGATATTTTTGAAAATCGGATGTCAAAATCGGACTGTAAATATACACATCTCCTTGTCTTAAATTGCATCTCAATAAGACAATATATGCATAAATTATATAAATCTACATAAAACATCATACTTATATGTTTAAGATATACTTAACTCGATAACTTACATTAAGCCTATGAATCCATAATCACTATCCAAGTGTAGAATCTTCAAAATGCCACATTGTCACATCACTAGAATTACCTAAATACCTAACCTAAAAATTGGGTGTAAAACGCTATATCGGGCCCAAAATCGCCGAAATTGCGGCCGATATATCGGGTCCATGTGTATGTATCGGCGATTTTGGATGGAAAACGTTATATCGGTTTGGATGTGCCAAATCATTGTGGCTAGGTGCCGTAAACGCAATGTCGGCGCAATATCGGAGTTAAATCAGGGATATTTAGAACACTGGAACTATGTAACGGTAACTATACATAATATTGCATTTGTCGTGAGTGTTGCCAGTTAGTTTCTCTCAACACCAAGGATAACTCATTGGGATGTGGTAGTGTGAATTCTCCTGTACTTAAAGAAGTCTTCGAGAAAAGGGCTTTTATATTCGGATTGTGCACACAACACAGTTGCAGATTTTTTAATGTTGATTGAGCATGATCCCGTTGATACCATGGTTCAAAGTCGTGGCTCTGGCCTCCGACTCGGCGGTACTGAGACGCATCGGTCACGGCATCTTAGATCGGTCTCAGACAATGCACACAAAACTCTACATAAAATGCTCAAAAAATTCTTAAAAATCATGATAAATTTTTTAAAATGTAGACATCAATTTTTATTTATCACATGTCCAAAACAAGTTTGTTTTCAGGGGTATTTGAGAAAATATGATGATTTTGAAAGATAAATTTAAGAAATATGATGACTTAGAGGGTAAATTTAGAAATATGAAAGATTTGAGGGGTAAATATGAGAAACCCAAAAAATTAAAAAAAAAGAAAGATAAAAGACAGAGAGACCGAACCCGATCTCTCTGGCTCTCTTTCCTCTCTCCCTCCCTCCCTCTTGCTCTCTCCCTCCCATTGATCTTTCTCTCGGTCTCTCTCTCCCCTCCCCTTGATCTCTCTCTGTCTCTCTCCCCCCCCCCCCTCCACCGCTCTGAGAGAGTGAAGGGAGAGGGAGAGGGAGAGGGAGAGAGAAAGAGAGACCGAGGGAGATAGAGAAAGAGAGATATGGAGAGAGATCAGGATAGAGGCGAGACATAAAGAGATCAGCGAATAGAGGGGCAGAGACAGAAGGAGAAAAAGAAAAAAGGAGAATCGAGAGAGGAAAGAGAAAGAGATCGGCACTGACGACGGACGGGTGAGCCCCAAATCCATGTAAGTTTGGTTTTTTTTCTTTTTATAAACCGACTTGGGGAGGCCGAGTCGACCCAATTCGGTCGAGTCGACCGAGTCATACCCGAGTCAGTTTATTTCCTCCACATAGATCAACTCGTGTCTCGTTCCCGGATTGGCGGTGGTCGTTCCGGAGATGACTTAGCCGAGTCAAGAGCGACTTGGCTGAGACTTTGAACCTCGGTTGATAGGCGATCTACCACAGACTTTTGCGTGTTCTTTGAAGGAAATGTTGTCATGGAAAAGCAAAAGGCCGACTATGGTGTCACGATCTAGTGCGGAGTCCAAGTATTTTGCGATGGTAATGTAACTTGTGAATTGTTTGGGTCAGAGACTTGTTGACTGAGCATAATTTTGCTCCAGAGTGTCCTATAAGGTTATAGTGTGTCATATAGCTGAAAATCGAGTATTTCATGAGCGCATAAAACACATTGACGTGGGTAGTCATTTGGTGCGCCAGAAGATAGAAAAGATGATTGTTCAAGCTCGACATAATCATCAGTTGGCAATCTATTTATAAAATCTCTAGGGAAGACACGAATTGATTTTATTTATGACAAGTTGAGCATGTATGTGATGTATATGCTCCAGCTTGAGGGAAGTGTTTGGGAATATGATTTGTATATGAGTTATATTAGGAGTAGAATAGGGATAGGAGTAGAATTAGATTTTCTTGTATCTATGTTATAGTTAACTAATTAGGAGTCATATTATAGTTACCTAATTAGGAGTCACAGAAGTTCTACTTGTATTATGAGTTGTAATTATATTTACTTATAGAAAAGAGTATAAAGAGAGGACTCGTCAACTCTCTAATTTCCATACTAAATCTTCTCTAATCCTATCTACCCCCTTCTCTCCCTATAATCCCCCACCCCCCCCCCCCTCCTCTCCCCCATCCTCCTCCTCCATAACTTAAGGTTTCTTTCATCCCCTTCTATGTCAATTCTCCGGTGGCTTTCTTGACGAATCAGTGGATTTTCTAAAGTGACAGTTTTCTTTATATTCTATTGCTTCTTATATGATGTTATTTTAATTGCTTCTCTTCTCTTATTAATCAGTTAGTCATTTACTGGTTTATATTTGTTTTTTCCCCTCTCGAGGAAATGTTATTTAGTTTTAGTCTTGTTTGTGGGCTTGATTTGAATGAATTCATCCTCTTTGCTTGTTATTAACAAGTTGTCTAACCATTAATAACTTTTCTTAAACCATCTACAAAGTTATTTCATTCATTTGTAAGCATTAATATCAACAATTTAGACGTAATAATTTTTCATATTTTCCTTAATTTTCTATGATTCTTTCCTTTTAAAAAAAAGAAAAACAAAAACAGAATGGATCTCAAATTCATATGATTGTGCCAGCCTATGGCATACATAACATTGGTTATCAAATTTTTTGACACATGCTGGTTGAAGGTATCCAAATCTACTAATATAGATAGATAACGATCAATAATTTGCATCTTTTCAGTTTATGCACACAAATAAGTGTGAAATGAAATGTACCCATAGTATGGGAAACCTAATTTTTGGATAATGAAAATTTGTGTTAAAATCATAATTAAAGATATCAATTTTTTGGGTACTATCACACAATGAGTTTGAATTGTATGCTGGACAATAAACAATTAAAAATTGATGTTGTACTGCCCACTATGTACATCAGACAGCCACTAATGGCTGGCATATCAAGAACTAGATGCATGGTTTCATTTGTGACCAACAAACCTATAGGTAGAACATCCATGAATATGATTTTCCAGCATACTTGTTTATAAAAAATTGATTATGCTGAACAATGTGGATCATCAATTTAAGAAGTCAATGAACTTTAACTGACACAAAAATCAATAATCATAATATCATGAATAATGATTACAACAACAACAACAACTAAGCCATTTGTCCCGAGTATTTGGGGTAGGCTACATGAACCAAAAGAGAATTACGCCAGATCAGGCACATGGATCAGCTTTCTCCACTCATTCCTATCGAGCAATATGCCTTCACTAAGACCTTTAGCCTCTATATCATGTCGTATTACCTTCATCCATGTTTTCTTCGGTCTCCCTTGCGCTTTTTTAATTTGCCCTAATTTGATACACTCTACTCGCCAAACTGGCGCATCTGTAGGTCTACGTCGCACATGACCAAACAATCGTAGGTGGTTTTCTCTCATCTTCTCTTTTATAGAGGCTACGCCTATCTTAGTACGAATATCCTCATTTCTCACCTTTATTATTCTAAAAAGCGGTTTCAGTACGCGTACGGTTCGAGAGCGCATAATGTTTAAACGGTTTAAACGGTGATTAAACGGATTACACGTTTTATTATCATTTTAATATATAATAATATTATAATACTTAAAACATGCAAATATGAATTCTATGAACTCTCAAAAAAAGCATAAAGATATAGCAAACATAACTTGAAAAATTAATTTGTTAGTACTAAGAGGAATTTAAAAAGTAATAATGTCATTCAGTTCAAAGTACGTCAATGTACCTCCACATCCAACAACTATAGTTAAAAAAATACCTTTTAAATGAACAAATATATGTATTTCTTTCAAAAAGCAATATACTTTGATCCACTGCTAAATGCAACTGCAATTAATGTGCAACTCTATCCTTCTTATGCTTGAGACACTCCTCAGTCTATTAAAGAAATAAAGATCATTGCAAGAACCTGAGCAAAATACGTGCACGCGAAGGGGGAGAGAGAGCTGACCAAGGGGGAGGTCGCCGTCGACGCAAGATGAGGTCATCATCGAAACTTTGCTGCTGATCAAAGAGCTGACGGTGGGGAGATCTTTGTTGACAAAGAGGGAGGTTGCGGTGGGAGGATTAACCACAAGGGGAGGTCGTCGTTGAAGGGGAAGTTCGCCAAAGGAGAATCAGCGCTATGTGAACTTCTTCGTGTCTGCTTCGGGAGCCCTAATTCCCTAGAAGGATTGTCGTCGCCATGAGCTTCGGAAGATAAAAATAAAATTAGAGCTTTGGGAGCTTCATCGTCTTGTCGTCGTGAGCATCGAGAGTTTCTTTATGAGATTCGGGAGCTTTGTCGTCGTTGTAGGAGGATCGATAATGCAGATAAATTTAGGGCTCGCGAGCTCTAATTTTCCAACACAAAACAATTTACATCCTCAATTATTGAATCGAGTTTGAGTTCAGTTAGCTTAATGGGTTCGAAATTTTGAATCCATTTAAAAAAATGATTAAATAACGTTTAAACGGACGCTAATTAACCACCAATTAGACACTTAATCATCGCTTAAGCGAATTAATCGCATGGCAGAGTAATCCGACCGATTTCTTCAAGTTCAGTTCGGTTTTAGGTCGAAAACATTTAAGCGGACGATTAATTGGCCGCTTAAACCTTTTTTTAGAACATTGCTCACCTTATCTCTCCTCGTGTTACCACACATCCAACGAAGCATGCACATCGCTGCTACACTCATCTGCTGGGCATGATATCTCCTTATAACCCAACATTTTGTGTCATATAACAAAACTTACCTAATAACAGTCCGATAAAACTTTCTCTTCAGCCATAATAAAATGTTACGATCACATAAAACTCTTGTTGTGCTCCTCCATTTCAACCAGCCGGCTTGAATCTTATGGTTGACATCACTATTGATCTCCCTATCTTTTTGGATAATAGAACCAAGCACTTAAAATGACTGTTCATCGTATTTCTTGTCCATCTAATCTCACAATACTATAATTTTGAATTCCCTATTTACTAATTTACACTCTATATACTCTATTTTGGCCCTACTTAATCTAAAACCATGAGATTCTAGAGTTTGCCTTCATAGCTCCAATTTGACATTTACCCCAGCTCTTGTCTCATCGACTAAGACAATATCATCAGCAAATAGCATGCGCCACAGTATCTCAACCTGAATAACTCTAGTAAGCTCATCTATCACTATGGCAAATAAGAATGGACTCAATACAGATCCTTGACGTAATCTAATTGTGATAGAAAAATCGCTTGTTATGTCTCCACAAGTTCTGACATTTGCCACTAATCCATCGTACATGTCCTTGATTATGTTAATATATTTGATGGGGACTTTCTTTTTCATCAATGTCCATCATAATACCTCTTGGCCCCTTATCATAAGCTTTTTCTAAATCAATAAAGACCATATGCAAATTTTCTTCCTCTCTCGAAATCGCTTTATAAGTTGAAGCAAATGATAGCCATTGTCGTCGATCGCCCTGGCATGAACCCAAACTGGTTCTCTGATATTTTAACATTCTGCTTTAACATGTATTCAATTACCATTTCTCAAAGCTTCATGGTGTGACACATAAGTTTTATTCTACGATAGTTTGAACAACCCTGGTTATCATCCTTGTTCTTATAGAGAGGTACTAAGGTACTCTTCCTCCACTCATTTGGCATCTTTTTAGTTAGCCAGATCTTGTTAAAGAGGTTTGTCAGCTATCTCACGCCCACCACTCCTAAGCATCTCCATACCTCAATAAGAATTCCATCCGGGCTAACAGCTTTGCTTGACTTCATCCTCTTCAAGGTTTCTTTAACTTCAGATTCGCTAATTCTACATAATTATGGTTCATATCCTGACACTGAATGGTAAGGTCATCCAAATCTTGAGTAAAACTACCATTGAACAATTTGTCAAATATTCTCTCCATCTTTCTTTGATTTCTTCATCTCAAACTAAAACCTTCTGATTCTCATCTTGAACACACCCCCACAATACATAAGTCTATTGTCTTTCTATCTCTTATTCGAGTAATTCTATATATATATATATCCTTTTCAACCTCTTTGGTGTCCAACTTCTCATACACCTCTTTGTACACTTAGCTTTTACATTCTGAACAGCTTTCTTAGCCTCCTTCTTGGCTTGCTTATACCTCTCAGAACTCATACCATCACAATTTTTCTTCAAATCTCTATAAGAGTCTCATTTGATCTTAATGGTAGCTTTTACCTCTTCATTTCACCATGATGTGTCTACATGGTGGAGCACCACCCCGTGACTCACCAAGTACATCTTTAGCAACTCTTTTAATGCAGCTAGCAATTTTGTTCCATGTTGTATTGGGATCATCTTGGGCTTTCCAATCTGCTTCATGTACTACTCGATCTATAAAAACTCCTTAGTTACCTTCTTTTAGCCGTCACCACTTAATCTTATGATTTAACTTACGTTTAATCTTTCTAAATCTCCTTCTAATCCGGACATCTAAAATTAAGAGTATATGTTGGGTTACTACACTCTCACCCGGTACTACCTTACAATCCATACAACAACTTCTACTTCTCTAGTTAAAAAAAAATCTATTTGGCTCGCACTTGATCCACTTCTAAAAGTGATCAAGTGAGACTCTCTTCCTAAACCAAGTATCGCTAAGATCAAATCATGGACAAAGCAAAATCTAGAATCGAGTTACATAGTTCATTTCTTTTCCCAAAATCAAATCCTTCATGTACACTATCAAACCCATAACGACTAGTTCCTACATGCCCATTAAGGTCACCGCCTATGAAAAGCTTTTCTCTAATGGGTATACCTTGCACAATCTCATTTAAATCCTCCCAATTGATGCTTACTAGACTCATCAAGTCTTACTTGTGGTGCATAGACACTAATAATATTAAAATCTCCCTACTTAAAATAAGTTTAACTAGTAAAATCATATCATCCTTTTTCATAACCTCCGCTACATCCTCAAGCAATTATTTATCTATGATCACACCCATCCCATTACGATTTCTATCTCTACCAGTATACCAAAGTTTATAACCCCAAGGCTCTATAATTCTAACTTTTTCACCTACTCACTTAGTTTTCTACACGCACAAAATACTAACATTTCGTCTAACCATAGTATCAACTTACTCTGCTAATTTACCTGTAAGAGAACCTATATTCCATGATGCCAACCTAATCATGAATAATGATTGTTGAGTAAAATGGCATACTACTCCCAAGAAAATAAAGCATTGAAAGAAAAAAAGGAAAAATACTCATAAAATAAAAAAAGTGTTTGCATGTAAATTGCACCTGAACATGCCTTACTTGATCCTAAGATGTTAACCACTTTGTGTATACAACACCTAATGCATAAATGAAAGCAATGAGACTTACTGCGAGAAGTCCTTGATTGATTCTCTCAGATCTGGTGCCTCTTTGTCATACTTAGAGTAAAATAAGTTATCAACCTCAATAGAAGATTCTCTTATCTTCCTACCATTAATCTCGTTTTCCATTGAAAGAGAATTATTTCTCCGATCTGCAGAATCTCCCATTGTATTTGGTTTCTGTTGTTTAGTTTCTTGAGCATTCTGATAACCCTTTTGACCACCATGTTTGATATCATGCTGAGGTTGCAAGCTGGTAGGACTTTTCTTAAGAGAGCCTGCAAAGTTTTCTAGACCTGTCCCTTGGTTTGTTCCTGTCTCCCTCTGCACGCTAGTTCTACTGAATCAGTATTATCAACCCTCAAAGGCTGCTGACCTTGAGAGGGTATTGTTCGTTGTAGCACCCGTGCAGTATCCACTGGATCATCTGGTGGCATCTTCCTGTATCCTTCTTGGTTTCCATGAATTTCACCTCTCAAATTCAGGGGTGAGTGCTTCTTGGACTCGAGAAGTATATGGGAACCACTTCTTCCCTTGCTTACATCCAGATTTGACCTATCAGTTGAGGCAGCTTTACTCTCTGATGGCTTCATGGATTTTTCCCCTCAGATTGTCTATTAACCCCAACAGGCTCGCCACCAGCAGGAGGTTCACACAATTCACCTAATTCCAATTCTGAAAGCTCTCTTCTTAAAACAGGTCCCTTCCACTAATAACAGAAGATTTATTCCCATTGGATTTCCTAATTTGCGGTGGTGGTCCATTATCCTTCAAACGTCCATGATCACCGGATTTTCTATTGTATTCAGAAAGAGATGAGAGTTTTTCACTAACAGGGATTTCATCTTGTGTATCCTTGTACATTTTATCCCTTGGCATGGTATCAGCGCGAAAAGGCATTCTATCCATATTTTTGTTAAATATATCTGTGGACTTTCTCCTTGCGCTGGTATCACCAGTTCCTGAGCCTGGCTGCTCTGCATCTAGAGCTGATGAACTCCTAAACTCTGTGATGAGGACATCATGCCACCGCCCCAGGAGCAGGTTCGATCGAGTATACTTCAGGAGGCGACGCGCTGGTCTTCTATGGCTTTAGATGGGACTTGTTTCAGGCGTTATTGATAGCAGATATTTTTTGCTTTATTTTTTCCTTTTATTTTTGTTATTTTGTAGACGTTTAGTACCACATCGGTTATTTCCCAGTACTTCTCTTTTGTAAAGCCTATATAAGGCCCTTAAACTATTGGAATAAGGCATTGAATGAATGATTAAAACTTTTCCTCCAATTATTGTGTTAAATTCTTGAGTTTTTGCTCTCGAGTTTAGGGTGAGAAGCCCGTGCAAGGGTGGAAACCCAAATCTTGTTTGAAGGTGATTGCGATCCAGTGGTTTTACATCATTTTGGTATCAGAGCACCGGTTTTCAATCCCCTTCAAATTTTTCTTTTTCAACTTTTTCACCCAACCCTAGATCTATATTCCAAAAAACCTAGATCTATTCCAGATCCATTTCAAAAAAAAAAAAAGAAAGAAAAAGAAAGAAAAATTACACTGTTGCAGAAAAAAAAAAAAAAAAAA